>JADHKO010000060.1:69207-145466 GCA_019925425.1 Ophiostoma pallidulum | reverse complement strand
CATGGAGGAAGAGCTGTAAGTGAGGAGCATGGGACAGGGACTTTTCTGCGGCCCGACCATATTCGTATCAGCATGGCTGTTGACAACGATCAAGGGCCCAGTACGGCGTGCTACCCCGCAGGCACGGCCTTCTCCGTGCTTGTAAGGAGGGCACTGGCAGAATATGGTATTCCACGTCCCATATCGCCAAGGATATCCTTTTTTTTCTTCTCTTTTCTTCTTCTGTTTCTCGGCTTGGCAAGGTCGTTGCTCCAAGCCCTCCAAGTCACCGCCCGCCTCTTATCGAGGGGGTTGTCTCGTAGGCAGCAGAAAGGAGCAAAAACATGCATGTCACTTGACACGTTTGTCCCGGGCTGCGGACGCCACGCACCGGGGGAGACGGGCCAAAGCCGTTTTTCTTCTTTTTGCTTTCTTTTTCGAGTCCGGGGGTTAGTTCGGGTGATCCCTGTGTGACAGTGCTCAGACGCATTTACATTGGTTCGGTGTCCCCCGTAGTCTCTGTGAGTGAGTGAGCGGTGAGGCGAAGAGAAAGCGCGAGCAACGCAAGGGAGGATGGGTCGGTTGGGAAGGGGGGGAAGTGGTAGCGTCCGAGCAACGAGGGGAAGATGAGGATGGAGAAGAGAAAGAGGGGGGGACTGGCATCCCTGGGAAGAGAAGGGAGGATGTCGTATGTCGTCTGCTCGCTCCGAGGAGATGCGAAAGGAAAGCCACCAAGACTGCCTAGTTCTGCGTCGTCGTTCTGCACCCCCTCACCCCCTCGTGTTTGAGGAAGCGCATAGGTTTGTGGCAGCCTGCATTAGGGCGAGAGGGGCCTGTCGGACAGGGCAAGACGACGCGGAGTAGGATGAGCAAGGGCGGCGTCGTTTGGCCTTCTGTCCAAGAAGTCTCTTCCTTGCTTGCTGCCACTTCTCCTCCCCTCTCCGCCTTCTCTCACACATACGGAGTACGGAGTACGACGTAGACCACACGCAGACCACTCTGGCACTAAACAGAACAGCCAAACGGCGAACACCGAACGCTGCGTGGGGGAGGGCGAGAGATAAGCTTCGCAGAAAACCTCCGCCGTCGCACGGCGGCCCAAACAGGAGGCGGCCTGGACGACGGAGGGAAGAAAGGCAGCGATCGAGATTTTTCGTTGAAGCAAATTCAAATTTACGACGGAGCACATATGTGCGGTACTATGGTATGCAGTACGACGCAGGCAGTCGTGCTCGTAACGGAGCACCTGCACGCCGAGGTCGCGGTCGAGCGCTGGATGTCGAGAGTCGCAACGTCGTAGGACGACCGACCTCATCGTTTGCAACGCCAGAGGAGGAGAGAGCAGATAAGTCAGGACAGGCAGAAACGAAAAAAAAGAAGAAAAAAGACGATGCGAAGACGAAGCGAAGAGCGGATCGAGTTAATCAAGTCACCCCCCTCCCCCCCCTTTCCATCTCCCCCTCGCGAACCATTTGTTTCTACATCGAGTCTCTGGCACACCGCTTCTCAAAAGATTGGCAGTGTGATGAAATAGCAGCAAAAAGTCCATACGAGTGCAGGGTGTGAGCCGTGAGAGTTGCAATGGGGGGTTGTGATCCGTCAGCGATCGCCGAAAAGGAGGGGGGGGTGGGCAAGCGGTTTGCGCAGGTCGAAACCAGTTTGCTGCAGAAGTAACAGCGACAGCGGCAGCGACAGCGACGGCGACAGCGGAACAAGGCAGGGTGGCGGGAATGGCAGCGCGGCAGGTGGCCGGCGGTCGGCGTGATTGGCCAATGGCCATTTGTCGGTGTAGAACATGTGTGGGCGGCGCCTGCCAACGTCCCAGCAGAGATACGAGTTCGCTCGCAGTTTCCTCCAGAAGCCGGCCGTCAGCCCACGCTCCTTCCTGCCTTGGAACCAAACAGGATGGGGGTCACCACACACTGAAACCTTATCGCGTGATGATTAATGTCGCACGAGAAATGAGATGCAACCATCGACCGCAAAGTGGCGTCGCTCGTCCCAAGCCTCTGTGCGTGCGCGCCCGCCCCCCCCAAATCACCTGGTCGATGGCTCCTGCGGCGCATGGAGCACTCGGAGGCTGGCTTTTTCTCTTGTGTCTTTATCGTTCGCGTTCTTCTTGCAAGCCGTCTCGTCATTTTGCGGTCTGGCAGACAGGCATCTCCCCCCCGCCGCCAACTTTTTTTTGACGGTCGCTGCGAGTGATCGTTACGAGAGCACTACTCGTACGGCGTTGCATATCTTACAGCGTATTTCTGGTTGATTGCACCCTTGGGAATTTTGTTAAAAAAACGGTGACAGAAACGGCAAGGCACAGAGTCCACACAGGGGCCGGTCGACGACGACAAGACGGCTAGGCCCATTCCAGCCTCGCTCGCAGGCCCCCCCGTAAAAAAAAAACTCAAAAAATACCAGCACGTCGTAAAGCGAGGCTTTGCGGCATTTTGCTCAACGAGGAACGCGGCCTGGGGCAAGCTGAAGAAACATCAGCCAGGGAGGTTGAGGTTGGGGGTGGGGAACAGGGCAAAAAAATCAACGAAACAAAACAAGATGAAGGGGAAAATCATCGTGGGGTTTGGTTTCACTATGTCAATGATTGGAAGGTGGACGGGGTACTCCGTAGACCTCCCGGGCAACAATGTCGGTGAGGGTTTTATTGCCTGCCAAGTCGATGCCCTCCCAATGTGGTTGATGATTTGCCATCCAGTTTCAAGGGCAAAAAGGAAACGAAAAGAATGAGACAGAGCAAGCAAAGATGCCGTCGTGGCCGTGGGCATACGACAACTCTTATTCGTCTCGTGCTTGTCTGGGGTAGCACGGGACGCCCTCCAGAAAAAGAACAACGCACCGCAGCGACAGCATATCACGGGATTCGTCAGAAACAGATCTCCCCTTCCAACTGGGGAGAACATGACGGACATGAGAACCACGAATATCTCACAAACAGAGCGTAATACTGCTCTGTCAAAAAGCTCAATCACTCGGCTTTGTGGAGCACTGCCCCCCTACCGGGCTCCGTATCTGCAGCTCGCACCTTGCAGCTTCTAGGATGCAAAGAACCCACAATGGAGCAGCTGTCCCTACTACTCCGTGGTGGGAAACGAGCCTGTCCCCGTATGGGAGCCACAATGCCGGTAATGCGTTGGTACGAGTGCTCATAATTTTAAACCAGCTTGGCCAGGCCACCCACTCGTACCCACCATTAAAACACAGCCCTCTTCGACGGCACAGCGAAAGATCGATAGAGGGGCGCCTGGACGAGGCCGCCGTGCTAGTTAGAAAGATACTCGTAGAAATTGAAGAGGCCGCAGCGGCCAGGCATACGAGTACTACATACACAACAGCGTCTGGCCACCCCCCTTCTACCGGCAACTACGAGCAGACTTCCGGACCCTTTTTTTGTCCCTCCTTTCCTCTTTTTGTTTTGCACTTGTCCATTTTTAGTGCACCGAGCCGCTGCTGGCTCGGGCGCTCTCTCCCGTCCGCAGAGGCCCGTTGACAACGCCTGACTTGCAATGCTTACTTCGAGAAGCAGCTCGCTGGAATCTACGGTCGTTCTCGAGCATGTACGACATACTCTGTAAGGATTGGCCTCCATTTTTTCTCAAGGCGTGGGTACCACAAGGTATGTCACAACTGTCGGACACCCATTGTACCGAGCCAGAGGTAAATAGTACCAGCATACGTTCTCTCGAGCCAAGGGGGGGAAGAAAGCTGGTCTCTTATAAGGGAAAACTGTGTGATGCCCCCCCACACCCTCTTTTAGAGCTGAAAGGGTGCAAACGTGGGACATCGCCGTCATGACTTGCATCACGAGACCCAGAACCGATGCCGTGATTCTGGTCGCACACGTACACGCCCTCTCCCCCTCTCCTCCACGTCTCACGAGACGACGAGAAGAGGAGGGGGTTGGTGAGACCCACCAGTCGAAGCTCACAACACCACCCCTGCCCTCGCCTCTCTGTCGCATCCAGTGACAGTGTCTCCGCACACACTTGTGCTCTGGAGGGGGGGGGGACAATATCCCCATGGGGAGGCCCAAGGGGGGGCATGGGCGAGACTTACAGGACATGCAATCGTCCTCGTTTTGGACGATCCTGTTTTGCCTAGGGGTGGTGATAAATACGACAGTGCGTACGCGTATGACTCCGTGCTACCACCCCGTGCTGTGCTGTTCCATCCTCTGAACCAAGGTTTCTTCCACAGAGACGTTCCCGTCCAGTCCAGCTTTGCACAGGAGCAGCTGCATTATGAGAACGGAGCGAAGAGGGTCGTGCAGAAGGAACCACGGTTGCAATGGTTCCCGAGATTTTCTTGGGCAGCGGGCATGCGGCGGACATTCGGCAAGAATCGTTCTTGTGGGGGCCAAAGCCAGTGCTGCACGACTCTGAAGAACCCGGGGAAGAAAGATACGTCGTAAGATACCTCGTACTGTTCGAACTGAAGGCGGCGGCTGCTTCTGTGCGTCTTCCTCGCGCATGCGCAGTTGCCCATTTCTAGTTTGCCATTCCTTCATTTTTGCTGCTCGCAGTCGCACATTCGCTTCCCTCGATTTCCTGCCGTCCCATTGAGCAAAAGTGTCGGACCTTTTCGTGGAGGGGGGCGAGGAGGGAACGAATTTGATGCAGAGAAGTAAAAATAGAGTGGGGCCGAACAGAGTGGATTGTGACCAGTCGAATGTGAAAAATAAAATGTAATAATAAATAGTAAAATAAATGGCCCCGCATGTTTTTATTTTCTCTCTTCCTTCCCCAGCAACCTGGTCTAGCCTTGTCCGATCTTGGGGCTGCGAGCGGCCGCCACAGCCCAGTGCAAGGCTGTGGCTTGGCTTCGCGCCGAGCGCTCATTGGGCCCAGCCCTTTCCGTGCAGAGAACGTGGGGGGTCTCTGGAACATTGCCGCTTTCGGCTAGAACATACGACACCTACCCCTCATGTTTCTCTCTTATCTTCGTTTTTGGCAAGGAGCTTGGGACAGAAACAAATCGCCGCGAAAGAAAAAGGAAAAGTGGATACCCTCCGCCGAGAGAAAAAAAAACCACTCAGAACGTTTCAACCAGAGGCTGCAAAGCCCGGACGACGTCGTACGTGTAAGATATCTTTGGCCACGATTTTTCTTTCTTTCTCCGCCAGTCTTGGCGATCATGGCTTACCATGGCTTCTCAGTGAGCACAGGAGTCTTTCCTGTTCTCGTCAATAGACGCAAACGAGACGAAGGAAAAGAAGGGGGGACGGCAATGGCCTAGACTCCTCGTCACGAAAAGTGTCGAGGCAGCGATCCTTGCACCCTACAGCCAATGTTGCAGTTTTCTCTCTAGGCAACCGCGCAGTTTTGTTCATATGGTTTGTTCGTTGTCAAACCTCTGGCAGTTTGTTCTTTCTCTCGCTCTCTCCCCCTTTCCCTGCTTTCTGCGTGCAACATGCAGCCACCTGCAGCAACAAGCCAAGTTGTTGTCTTTCGTCTTACCACATCTCCCCGTTCCAGGTTTTATTATTATTATAAATACTAGATGGTCCTCCGTTGTGCATTCATGAAAAGACAGAAGTCGCCAGTATCCACCAGTCTGATACTGTACCAATACGGGGTCTTACCCTGAATCAGCGCCTCGAAGCCCAGGCGGCGGTATTGCGGCTCACCGAAGTATGACTCTGGGGACGAATGTCTGGGGAAAGAAAGAAAGCAAACGGCGGGGAATGGGGCACCGAATGACGAAACCCAAACCGACCGCGAGAGACAAAGGAGTCTGTCGTACGAAAGGTACCCGGGGGTGGAGGGGGGATGGAGAGTAAGACACTCGATCGACAAATGGTCGAAGGCAGAGACACCATTCCCCACAATGTCCGTTCACAAAAGGCAGCTTACACAGACGTGCCCCAAGAAACCAGGAGAAGCGAGACAGACGACATCAGCCGCCGGAATACAGAAGTAAGAAAAAGAAGAAAAAAGAAGAAAGAAAGAAAAAAGAAAGAAAAAAGAAAAGAAAGCAGAGAGAAGCGGGGCGTATTTGCATTTCGAATAGCGCTTTTCGTTCTCCTCCCTTTCTTTGTCGCAGGGGGGGTCGCTTCGCCCTTTTTCCAACGTCTTTGCGGGGTGAGAAGAGGGGGGGATGGAGGATGGGTTGTCTCGTGTAAGATGCTTACAGACTACTTCCCGTGGTTCTCGTATCTCAATGCTAAAAGAGATAATGTTCACAAGGGGAGGCGCGGGGATAATTTGGTCTCACCGGTCTGGGGTTGTGTGGTTTGTTGTACTCCGTAAGATACGTTGGCAAGATACACATGTAGTACGGACAACCGGGGGAGGGTTGTATTGCAGTAGACTCATTATCTCGTCACCGGAAAGACGTCCCCCAATGATTGCTTACGGGGACGCCTTCCCCCTCTCTCTCGATGTCGGAAAGTCCTCGCCAAGATAGCTTTGTCGACGCTGCACCCGTCTTGCCTGCGCTGTCCCCCCTCCCAACGCAGGCGAACAAGGCTTCGGCGACCGGCAGTGATCTTGCATCGCTGCAACGGACGGCTATTGCTTATGACGACGTATGCAGTGTAGAGAGGAAACAGTGTCTTCTCCGCGGCGAGGGATCAGAGGAAAACGTCGCTTCTGAAAACAGGTTGTTGGCGCGAATCAGAGGGGGGCTAGACAGCGATGGCTTGCCAGAAGAAACAAACCTGCGCAAAGCTACGACGTGTCTAACAAAACGGGTTGTGCTTGTTAGATTTCTTTTGGATGGCAAAGAGGGGCTCCCTCTTATCTGCAGACCGGGAGCGAGCTCCTCTCTCAATCTCTCCGGTTTTTTTTTCAAGTCGATAGATACCGGGAAGATGGTGCCACGGAAAATGAGTTGGGAGAGTGTGTTTGTACGTATCTGACAATGTATGAAGATACGCCGTGCTCTCTCCTCATTTTATGCGAGCACACCACCGCAGAAGAGGATACAAAAAAAAAAAAAACAGGCCTTGGACAGGACGACGCCCCATCATTGGGCCGCAGACAATCCTGCCCACCCCCCCCCTTCTGGCATGAAAGCATGTTGAAAGTAAAGGCGACAATCGAGCAGCAAAGGACTTTTTTTTGTCTCTATCAATGGGGACGTGCGGTCGAGAAGCTGCCAATTTCAGTGCACTGTCTTGCCGATCCCAGAGCTTTTTGGTGCCAGTTGGCCAGCGTCCATCAATGTTTTTCTTTTCGCTTCGTTTTGAGAGAGGGGGAAGGAGTGAACTCGATTTTTTTCAAGTCTGGACGCATGCTCCTACGCTTGGACCTATGTGTGTTGCACCCTTTGCATCCCCTCTTCTCGGGTCGCTCGGGGGGGGGGGGGGGGGGGGCAAAGCCGTAGAATGGTCCGTGGTTCCCCGAATCTCTGAAAGACCCTGGGGGGAATAGACAGGAAACAGACAGGGAAAAGGAAAAGGCAGGAACGGACAGAAAATAAGAAGAAAACGTGCCTCGGCGCCGGAGTTGACAGGGATTGTGCACGGCGGACAATGGCTAGAATAGAAAATGAGCAGTTTTTGCCTTTTTTCGGAAATGGAATATGACGAAGCTTGAGAAAAGTGACAGGGTGAATAGAACGAACAGAAAAAGTTCATGATGTTCTGAGGAGTTGCGGCGTAGTGGGGCCAGGCCTGGGCGCCCGGCCACCGCTCCGTTTCACAACCGTTGCTCCCCATCCTTGCCTCGAACGTCCTGCCGCACCACACACTACCGCAAGCAGGACCAGTCTGATATTAATCGTAGGATGTGGCCGGGCAGACAGGCTGACACAAGGGAAAGAGAGGGAGGGGACTGACGCAAAACGGTCAAAATACCCCGCTCCGTGGCTGTGATAAGGACCAGAAGAAAGGCTTCCATCCGGGCCACCCAGCCCAGGTCATCTAGGACATTCAGGAGCTGGCCAGACCTGGCTGGCCGCATGCAGCATGGCCAGTGTAACATTCTGTTTCATTTTGCTCTGCCCCGTGGGAAGCGTGGGAGTTCCCCAGTGCGAGGGCACCCCAGACCCAACGGTGCGCTGACCGGTCTCCCCACCCCTCTGCTGTTAAGAAGGCTGCACAATGAGACAATCGACAGCTTTTCTCCCTCTGTTACAAAACCGGCCCGCACAAAGGCCTGCTCGCGTCTTTCGCGGCGTCGTTTCGCATGGTAGGGGCGCGAGCACGCAAGGCATGCGTCGTCCGTCGTACGTCGTACTTTGTATCTTATCTTGCGTAGGTTGCACACCCACCCTATCCAGACAGGCCGAGACGCTCGAAGAGACCCAAGACAATGCAATGCATGAGTACGGCGCACATTGTATGGCGCTCGTTCTCTGGATGTGGTGGACTCTGCGGATTTGAGCCGTCGCGCCCTGATAAGACGCAAGCTCCGTTTTAACAGCCCGTCCGTCCTGTTCAGCTCTTTCCTGGACGGGACAAAGAAGAGTGGAGAAACGGTGCATCTCGAGAAAGTGGGGCCATAGATTACAAAGGGACGCCCCCTCCCCCCCCCGTACTGTAAGATACGCGCAGCCCGTTCTTCATTTCCTTTCTCTGCAGACAGGGGTGCCGCTGGGGGGCTTTTGGCGAAGGCCCAGTCCAGCCCGTCATCGTGCTTGCTGCGGACTTGCGCGACTCAACCCTGCTCTGTTACATCGCCCAGCCCCCGTCCTATCAGCTCCGCTCAACGGGGCACGCAACGGCGTTTTCGAGCGCCGCTCACGGGATATTACTCGTCGTAGCAGCAGGCTTTTGCCTTCGATCTCGATCTCTGGAAGCCGTCTTCCCTTGCTTTCTCTCTTCTTGTTTTGCTGTGCTGTTGTTTCGTTCTCTTGACGCTCCTTGGGGCTCCTTTCCATTTGTCTGCTCGCCTGCCCTCTTCCAACCCCGCTTGTTGCGGAGTGCCCATCGCGGCATTCTGATGCCTCGCACGTCGTACGACCCTGATTGGAACAGAAGCGACGCGTGTCTGGCTCGGCCGACAGTCGTCAACTTGCCTACTCTGAGGGCGGCGAGGCGGCTACGAGGATACGGGTTCCCCCCGCAGACACATGACTGTCGATGTTTGCAGATTCCGACACAGCCGTGCGAGAAAAAGAGGGAACACACGTGTTTATTTTTCTGTTTCTGTTGCCTTTTCATGCCAGCCGTCTCTTTCTGAGCGTACGAGCGCAGTGCATGCCGTAGAAAGTGGTTCGAGAAGGGGGGAGCCTTTGAAGGAAAGCGGGGACACTTGAAGGGAATAAGCACTTCTTCTTCTTCTTTTTCTTGCTATCCTCTTTTTCTCCCGGGAGCAGCGCCCATTGGCTCTCTCGCATCCCGATCCTTGCACCTTGCGTCTTTGACGAATCTTACGGCGTATGAGGCCGGAGTATGTACGTCGTGTGCGCGGAGCACATTATTGCGAAGAGACGTGGGGTGGGCGGCTGAAGACGCTCGCTCGCAACGAGGAGGAAAGGGGGCTCTGCTTCGACTTCCGGAAGCCGCGAGCGCCGGTGCACGTAAGATACTTTGCGGACTCGTACTTCTCCCGCGTTCCCTTTTTCCCCTCTTCTGCATCCATCTGCTCGCTAAAGGCAAGCTTGGACGCCCAATAGTCCGTCCTTGTACGGAGTAGGTCCACGACCCGCCCAACAAAACGGACAGCAATAAAGACGAGACGAAGCTACCTCGTACTCGCCGGACCGGAGAAAAGAAAACGGAGGCACAGGAAAAGGGGCAGGGGGCCTGTTTCGCACCAGCACAACGAAGTCGGTGCAAAAGAGGACAAAGGATAGAGTTATTTGGCAGTGCAATGCGGGATGGAATGTCGCCATTACGGCTGCCGTGGTGCTATCGAACCATCAATGTGCGCCATGTTCAGACGCCGTCTTGAGCAGCAGCATCGAGTTGCAGCGTTGACAGTTGCAGGAATCGAGATATCGAGCTGCCGCGACGTGCCTCGAGAAGAAAAAAGAAGACGGAAGCAATAGAAAACCTGCGCAGTTCGGCGCCATGATGCACGACATGGAACCAAAGGGCGCACGGTTTTCTTCTAGTTTTGTTTTTCTCTTTTCTCTTCTTTCTTCTGCTTTGTCTTTCTTTCCTTTTTATCATCAAACCGTTTTCCTTTGCCAGGCCCATCCGCTGTCAGTTTATTTCGTTTCCCTTATTCGGAAGGCTTCTCGCAAATTTTCCCCGAACAAAGTCCCATTTCTCAACTTCTGCTGCAATAGGCTGGGGCTGGGCTGGCCAGGCCCCTGCACCGTCGGCCAACCCCGACTTGATATTTTTGTTGGTGTCTTTTTGGTGGTAAGCAAAGTTTTTTTTCCCTTTTCCTTGTCGCCCCACCACGAAGAGTTTTCTGGGTCCTCCCCCAAGTTTTAGTTGTGTCTTATCTGACGAGGGCTTTTTTGGCATTTGTTGCCTTTTTTGCCTTTTTTGCCTTTTCCGCCGGTTTGGTCTGTTTGGTCTTTTTCTTTGTCTGGGGAGTACAAAGGCACGTGGTTGCCAAAATGCCAACATCGAAAGGAGTCCGTTGTACGAAGAGGTTCTAGAACGCGAGAATGCCCAGAGTGTGCTTTACAGGGCAGGCGTTGCAGAGCCTCTCTGGGATACTCGTACGATGTAAGATACGACATAGAAACAAAGGCCGATTTTGCGAGAAACGGAGTAGGCAACCCCGAACGGAGCAGCAAGGTTCGCGGCGCCTCAAGGTGCCTTGGCCCCCCGTTTCTTTGTTGACAAATGCGATCAGACCGACCAGGGGGTGTCACAGTAGTTGTGAGCATTGCACAACTTCGCCCCCTCCCCGGTCGCTAGTAAATATTTACGAGTACTCCGTACGTCGCATACAAAGTACACAGCGCCAAGGGTTTCTGGCCTGTCGGCGCAGGACACAGAACGGCACCGCGCAGGTTGCAGAACTACGAATACCGAGTACGAGTACGCGCTGGGCTGTTGTGGAGTCTGGAGAAGGAAGAATTTGTTGCCCTGCAATACGACGTTGGATGTAGGATCTTCGAGTATCGTACACCGTACTTTTGTAAGACATGCGCGTGTTGGGATGGCAGTGAGGAAAAAGAAAAGAAAGGAGAAAAAGGGAAAAGGGAAAAGGGAAAAAGGAAAAAGGAGAAGAAAAAAAAAAGAAAAGAACGAGTTTAGTCCTCCGTGTTCGGCGAGAGACAATCAACCATGCCGTGATGTGTCGTCGTGTGTCGCGGTGAGACACAGAGGTCCAAGACATGGAGGGGAGGCAGACGCACGCATTCCAGGCCCTGTCGCTGCATTCGGCTGTCGCCCAGTCATGAAGCCAATGACTCTTGTCTGTAGCGCTGTAAGTGACGCGGTACTGCGATTGGCTGCGCCGCACGCTGTATGCAGAGCATCTCATCGTACTCTGGCATTTGTTGGGGACGGGGGCAAAAAAAAGGTCTGAAAGGGTCTGCAAGGACCTCATCTCGCAAATGCACCAGGTTTGTCAGATATTTGCCATGCTGCAGCTCATCCGAACGGCGTGTTACTAGACCTGTCGGGCTGTCCCCCCTTCCATCAAAGTATCTTACGATACGATACTACCAAAGCTCGTTGGTGATCCTCCGTCTTCTTTGGCCAAGTATCAAAAGTCTCGACGCTCGAAACGTTGCCGTCCGTTTGCGCTTCTCCATTCATTGGCCGCCACTCGCTCCCTGTCAAAGCGCCCCTCCACGCTGTTGGTCATCTTCGATTCTTTTTTTTTGTTTTTGCCATTGACCACTGACAAAACGCGACCGTTGGTTCGGGCCACCCGTCTGGGGACAACCTGCCACCGCTTCTGCCGTCCTGCGCTTGTGATAGGTCGGCCGGCTGATCGTCGCAGGCTTCTGGGAAGGCTGCTGCGGGCAGGGCCTCTTCTTACTCGCCCGGGCAAAAGCAAATCGCAAGAGCTGTGCACACGCAGGGTGGCGCGCAGAGTGGCACGCAGAGTGGCGCGCAGAGTGGCGCGCAGAGTGGCGCGCATGCAGCGAGCATTTCGCCGGCGACGTCATCGGCCAAGCCATGCCGCTTTTCTCTGCGATTGCACGCCACAAGACGACAAGCCAAACCGCGCGAAAGGAGTGTTGAAGAACGGCGGCAAATGAAAGAGAGGATGCGTCGTAGATTCGTAGAAAGGAACAGAGCAAGAGAAAAAGGAGAAGCAGAGGAAACCGAAAACGAAACGAAACAGTCAGTCTCAACAATGCTGCCTCCGCCTCTCTGCAAAAAGATAACGAAACCAAAGAGGTGCAATCAAAGCCTGGAAATGGTGCGACTCCGCCGATAAAGCATCTGTCGCCACCGAGGCCTCACTCTGCAGTAGCCTGCCATTGCCGCCAATTTTGCTGCAGCCGCCGGGTGTTGTTTACGACTACGCCGTACTCCGTACATGGAATATGGTTAACGTTGGATCGTACGGAGTATTGCCCTGCAGCTTGCAGCTTGCAGCAATGCAGCCCGCAGTCCACCCCAACAGTTCTGGGTTGCACCTTCTGCTTGCGAACCCGCGCGCCTGCCCAGACTCGTCCCATGCGGCAACATCCTGCCAGGTTTTGCCTCCTTCCCTTTATCTACGTCGCACGCGTGTGTGTGCGTACTCGTACGCACATCGAAACCGCCCGTGTTACGACGCATGATCTGTGCCTCCTTCCATCACTTCCCGGCGCTCTTCCGGTTCTCGTCCGCGCCTTCCCTCCGCGACCGGCCCCTCTGCTTTCCAGCGCCAGCCAGACACATCTTACGAGGATGAGTAAGATACTGCCCGCAGCATCACCCCAGGCCTTGTAAGATGCGCCGCACACTTCGTACGAGTGCCCCGGGCCCGAAGCCGCCAGGCCTGTTTCCCAAGACGGCAAGAGCCAGAACGGCGACATTGCTCGCCAAATGATAATGAGAGCAACGGCTCGCGAGAAACGCCTCCCGACCCTCCCCCCCCCCCCCCCCCTAAAATGGGTGAGGACAAAAAAACCTTTCCCTGCCACTTCGCCTCCCCCATCCCCAACGCGCACATCCCTGTCGCTCCGGCTCCCTATCTATTGAGCCTTGCGCCTGCTGGGAACCGATATCTGAGTTAATACTCGTATGTCGCAGTCGCCCACACCACAATTAGTACGGGAAACGCTAGGCCGTGCTGCTAGCCCGCTAGTGCTCTGGCCAGAGCACCTCCAGACCTGCGCCAACAGGCCTGGCGCTTCCAACTTGCCGTGGCTTCCACCGCCGCTATGTATCCAGGGGAGACGGCGGCCTTGGTCTTGCCCCCATCCTCAGCCCATCGTCCCTTCGGTCGCCCCTCCCTGGTCCCTCCGCTCGCGCTACCGTTTTGACGCGCCTGCGCCGTTTTGTCGTTTTGTCTGGGAACCCGCGCTCCGTCTCTCGCTCGCGCTCTCTTCGATCTCGATTTTGGCCGCAGCCAGAAAACGACGTCGTATTGCTTTCTTCCTTCATCCTTCTTGGTCCTTTTTGCTTCTGGCCTTTCTTCCTCCTCTGGTGATCTGATTCACCTTCTTCTTTCTGTCCCCATGTCTCGTATTTCTCATACTGGCCCAGCGAAACACACCAAACTGTCTCACTTACACCCTCTTGCGGCATTCCAGTGCGGACTGGCAGCTCCGAGGCCGACTGCTTTCAGCATGCACGCCTTCTTTCTCTGTAGGAATGCGAGACAACCAGAGACAGCAGAAAAAAAAACTCTGAAAACGTGGCCCCCCCCCCCCCGCTGCCAGGTGCTTGCCTAAAACGGATGCCCCAAAACGGAGCCTTCCTGCCCTGCCGGCATCCTCGCACCATCACCCTCTCGAGAAGCCAAACTAGCCAATCCCCCCCCCGTTTACGCTAATACCACACCTCCCACACCTTCCTCGCACACCTCCTTCCCTCCCACGCCCACTCACACACCCACCCGCTCTCTCGTTCACTCCTTCTCCGGCGAGTCCAGTCGCTTGCTGCCCACAGACTCAAAACCATCGCGCCTCCCCCCCGTTCGCTCCGATCCCACACCACCTCCTTCCCTTTTCCCTGTTATTTCTTGTTTCTTCTTTTCCCCTTCCTCACTTTCCTCTATCTCTCCTCACTCTTCCCCTCTTCTCCCCTCTTCTTCTTCTCCTTCTCCTCATTCTTTTTTCCTATCCCGTTTCTTCACGACAGACTTGTTGTTGACGTCTCCCCCCCCGTCCTTCTCCTCGATCGTGCCTTCCTCCCGAATCCGGCACCCGCTCGACTTCCTGAAGCCATATTTGCTGCGTCCTTTTCCTTCGGTCTTCTGCACTGTTTTGCAGTATTCCTCCCAATCTCTTTCTTTCCGCCCCTCGACCTCCTCACAACTCGTCGCTGGCGACTCTTCCCCGGTCTTGTCTCGGACAATTGCACTGGGGTTGGCTTCTCGCCATCTCACAGACCTCCTCTTCCCTTGCCGTCCTTCGCTGGCTCTTCAGTCCCATCCGTGGTCGACGTCGAGCCCGACAGTAGAGTCGTTTGCTCCGGTTGCTGGAATATTGCCTGGACATTCGCACTCTCTGCCTCTTTTACTTCCGGCTTGTGAGTTCTCAACACCAGCACGACCACAACCACGAGGGGTTGGCAACTGTCTGGCAACTTCCTCAACTCTAGTTCTCTCGTCGGCTAACAGCATCGTGCCTTCCTGCTCTAGAACTGCATCTTTCTGACTCCTTCCCTCCCCAACGAGAGTCCGTTCGAACGACAAGTTTTTCCTCTTCTGTCACCACGCCCGTCCCTCTTCCTAACCCTCCTAACGCGCCCCCCCTCTCCTTCTCTCTCTCCCCTCTCTCTCCTCGCAGCCGTCTCACCCGACCAAACATCTTTAGACGCCTTTTTCCCCAGTCTCCCTCCCAACTGGTTGGGAATGCCTTACACGCCCCCCTCACACCGTTCTCCCTCCTCGTCCGCAGCTTCATCACCAGACACAAGCCGCCGGCCTTCTTTCAATGCTGTCAAGCCCGTTTCCGCTCACTTCTCCTCCACGCCCACGCTGCCCCCAGCGCTTCCCCGGTCGTCGTCATACTTAACACGGCACAGACGCACGCCTTCGGCTGTCTCGGCGTCCTCGTCTGCGGCCAGCCAGCCTGCACCACCGCTACAGGCCACCTCAGACGACCCAACGGGCTTGGTTCCTGTCATCTACAACTACGATGACCACAGCAGCGTTCGCCAGTCACCACCGCCAATAACAGGTGATCGTCGGGGCATGCCGACTGGGGCCGTCATCTCGCCGCCCGACTCGCCGTCCAGCAGCGACGACGAGGACCACAGGACACGCGGCCGCCAGCTGGAGAAGATGGCAGAGCTGGAGCTGGAGCAGCTACACAATGCTATTCGCCAGCTGCCCAAGCCACGCCGCGAGACCTCGCCGAGCGAGCCTGCCGACCCTCGTGCTCTGATTGTCCAGCCTATGCAGCCTGCCAGCAGCAGCCGCAGCAGCAGCACCGATGTCATGCGCCACAGCTTCAGCACGAGCTCCTTGGACCAGTTCAACCGCGTCGTCGGCCGGAGCAGCAGCAGCAGCAGCAGAAGGGTGTCGCATGTGCGGTCCGCGACGGTGCCCACTGTCTCGACACCGACATCCACAGGCAGCTCTCTGAGCGCCTCGGACGAGGAGAACGACCTAGAGATCTTGCAGAAGCCCCAGATGGTGCGCAAGAAGTCGGGTGAACTGGTGCGCCCTGCCCTGCGCCTCGGTGCGCACCGCCGCCCTTCCAGCATGCCTGGCACGCCGACGTTTTCCAAAGTCGTGCACTTTGACTCGCACCTGGAGCATGTTCGCCATTTTTTGCAAGTCGACCGCCCTCTGGCAGTCAGTGCCGGCACGTCCCCCGTCGAAACCTACGACAGCGAGACCGAGTACCCGTTCGGCAGCGGCACCAACACCCCGCAGAAGCATTCGTACCGTTCCGCGCCGTACGAATGGGAGATCATTCTGACCAAGTTCCCTGTCGAGACACCCGAACGCAAAGCCCTTCCCGCCCGTCTGGAGCGTGTGTGGCTGTCGCCTGACCAGAAGTTTCTGCACGGGTCGATTTCTGTCCTCAACGTTGCCTTTTCAAAGTCGGTTGTCTGCCGCTTCACCCTGGACTATTGGAAGACCACATCGGAGATCGCCGCCGAGTACAACGCGGAGATTTTACCGCGCACCACCCCCCTTGGTCACGACCGGTTCAACTTCACTATCAAGCTGTCGGACCTGGCCAATCTAGAGTCTAAGACGATGTTCTTCTGCATTCGTTACAGCGTCGACGGCAAGGAGTTCTGGGACAACAACAACGGCAGCAACTTCCAGCTTGACTTCAAGAAGAAGATGCTCTCCGTCAATGGCAAGAATAGTCTCCAAAACGGCGCCCTCCCCCGCAGCCACCGCCGGTCGAACCCGTCGACAGCACCCCGCCCTATCTCCTTGCCTGCGTCACTGGATGATTTCGACGACAGCAGCAAGGTGATGTTTGATCAGTCTGTCCACGATTATCTGGGCGAGTCTGAGCACCCTGCGCTGCGGCTCAAGTCGTCCCAGTCCGCCCTCAGCCTCCCAAGCGACAACCTGACCGGCCGTCTCTCGTCCCCCAGCGGCCAGGCCTTTGCCAATCGCTACGATTTCGGCGCCTCGCTGACGGCTGCCATGCAAGCTGCAAAGGACGCCATGACTACAAAGCGCGATGGTCTGTACATGAAGTCGGGCCGCAAGTTTTCTATGCCATCCACAGCGTCCGCCATAAACACTGCTGCCGTCTCCGCCAATTCCGTCAATTCCGCCAGCTCCGCCCGCCGCGTCCTCGCCGTCAACACCACCCAGGAAGCTACGACCGTCGCCGTACCCATGACCGCCCTGGACCGCGACTCGCGCGCCATCCTTGCAGAGGCGAATGTTTACGGTCCGGAAAGCATCGCATCCAAGTCGTACGATGAGATCGTCAGCAAATACTGTTTTGTACGTACAATGTCCGGGTCACTCGACCATCAACCTCAATCATCGGCAACGGCGAACAACACAGAGCATTGGAACTGACAGCTTACGCTCTTTTTTTCCGACCTATATAGTATGTCCCAAAGCCCCAAGTCCCATCCAAGGACGGTTCCTCGCAAAACGGACAGAATGGGTCTTCTCGGCCAGTTGATGCCGTCGCCGGTGAACTCTTCACGCTGCCGAACCAACTGAGCCCTGCTTCGACGACGGCGTCGGAAGGAAGCCCGGTGCAGATGGGCCGCTCTTATTTGCGTGCCAGCCCCCAGCAGGCGATGCGTAATGGCTGGTACGACATTCCCAGTCGGGACTCCAGCTCATCCTCCATCCTGAGCTTCATCGGGTCGGCATCCATGTCCCCGGATGCGACCTCCACGTCCACAGCCGCACAACCAGTGCAGCAGAACCAACTGCAACTGCATCGCAGTGTTCTCTATCATGACGACTTTCCGGCAAATGATGACGGAACTGCCAGCACCACCAGCAGCAGCTCTGCTTCGCCTGCGTCGCCAGTAACCCTCGTCGGCGCGTTCCCTTCGCCATTTGCGGGTTCTCCGCCGTCGGGTTATCCGTACTTGCAAGACCGCTTTCCCTTTAACGGTACAGACGGTCACTCGACGCCGGCCATCAAGGGATGATCAGCAGAACTGATGTTGGTCGGACTGGCGGTTTCAGCACGCGCTTTCTGCCTTCGATTTCTCTCTTCGATAACTCCTCACACCTCTGATATCCCCTTTGCCGAGTGGTGATTTCAACAGTCGTCTATCCTACTACATCTTATCTCCACACCACCCTTCCTCGTGCCATTTTTCTACCGCTTGGCGTTTTTACGTTTTTTTAATCACTTCTCCTCTGCTGTCGTTTTATCAACCATACATCTTACAACGCACGTGGAAAACGGGATACCGGCGTCTTACTCGTTTGGCGGCATACGGCGCAACGTTTTGTCAAGTTTGCTTTTAGTTTTTGCTTTATTTCTTTTTTCTCTTTTACTCACGGCGCGTGCAGAAATGGAAGGCCAAAAAACCCCTTACACAGTATACGATAAAAGGGGAAAGAATTGGGTTTTCAAGGGTCGCGAGCGTTTTTGGGGATTTTTGTTTTGGGTTTATGGGCTTTTTTTCGTTATCTTTTCTTTGGCTGTCCTTGTTTGTATTTTGCACGTCTTCTCTTAACAACAGGAGGGAGGGAGAGCATCTGGTGTTCAGGGCGTGCTTTTTTTTCTTCTTTTCCTTCATTTCTAATAACAGCGTCTTTGCAAGCAAAAACGGAGCAAAGCAAAGCGGAGGGTGGACGGAAATGGGAATCCCGGGAAGATGAAGAGAAAAAGAGAGGCACGGGTCCTCTTTTATTCCCCCCCCCTTGTCTATGCCGGTTCAATGCTTGACTTACTTTTCCTCTTCTCTTCCTTGATGACTGGCGCTGTCGTTATTTTGTTATCTCGTTTTAAGACGTGCCTAGAGAGAACCTAGAAGGACTTTTCGGAATTATAAATTTCTTTTATCGTTTCTTGGACTTTCATTGCATGGCGAGCCTGTCCTGTCCTGTTAACCATTTTTGAGTATCGTGTGCGCTTGTGTACCAACATATGTGCTATGGTCCCTGAGGATTCTGAAGCAAGGGCGAGCTCTTCTTGTCTCCCCTAACACGCAATTTACCTGTCCATCTGGCCTGGCCTGTTTTTGCATCAGCGACACAATGCATGGCATGCATCAGAGGTGTTGTTTATTGTCCATTCTGTCCGACCTCCGTCTTTCGGTGGTGGTGTTCGCTGGCCTTCCCCATCGACGACATTGAAAATCAGGAGGATAGCAGCCATGAGAGTATCGTAGCATCGACGTTCACCAAATGTTTGCGTACTAGAACCGAAAGAATGTAAATAAGACGTTGTCGTTTTTTTTTGTCATTTGTTTTTTATCTATTTAATGCAGTTTTCTGTGGCTGAAATTGTTTATTTTCCCATGCCATCTATTGAACGGCATGAGTTCTTCATTTTCGTACACTACTGTTGTTTTCACTTCGCTGTTGTCCTGGGTGTTTGGGCCGGGAGAGAGACGAGGTTTTGTCAGGAGCCTTACGCCTTCCCATCCTTCCTACATGGACATAGCCCTTCGTCTTGCAGTGGCACAAAAGTCAGTGTCGTCCTCGGCATAGGCACCGCCACCCAGAACGCAGCACACGCATCACGTGACCATGACTTACATCTTGCAGCCTTGCGCTCCCACGTCTTGTAGACCCCCGTTTGCCTTTGCATGTTGGTCGCCGCGTAAGCATTTTGGAAGTCTACAGTTCCTATTATCACTCAAATAAGGCATGAATTAGCCATGCTATCTTCTATGAATTGACGGTGCTCAACGCAGTGACCCGCGTGAGAGGGAGCACCGTCAATCCCAACTACTGTGCCAGGCAGCTCGTCCACCAGACGACGCCCCAGATGGGCACCATTGTACTGAGATGGCCACTACGGCCAGACCTGAGTATTCTCATCCACGGTGGAGTACCGCCATAGTCGTGAATCGGCCATGTGGCACGGAGCTTGGCAGCCCTAGCCTCACGTGGCGGGGGTCGATCCGTGGTAACTCGTTGTTGCCTCGACGCTGCCCTTTGTGAACGATCAAGTATAGCAGGAGTGTATGTGTTCGATGCACCGCCATCCAGTTGCACTGCGACGCCATATATCGTAGTGACTAGCCCTGCCCGCTGACTGAACCTGTGTGGTAACTGGTGACCCTGGTACGCCGGTCTCAACTCGTGAGCAGGTCACTCGCGGTGGGAGGACAAGATCTGCCCTTTTGCGTAGCTGGACTTCTTTTTGAGATGTATCGCTTTGGCGACGGTGTTTACTACGAGGACAATTGACACAGCGAAATAACGACGAGAGGCAGTACTATTCTCACGAGGAAACGTGAGGGGGGGGCTAAAGCAGCACTTAGCATACATCGTCTACACACGTTCACTTGATTTAACCCGTCGTTGGGCAAATGGACAAATAGATAAAAAAAGCAGTTGCCGCCCGCTTTCTGTTAGCGTAAAAAGAACCAGCTCGCTCATGTAAACCCTCTACGTATTTTAAAAGGTAAGAGACTTCTCGGCCACGGCCGGCTTCTGCGGGCCCGTGAAGTCGACGATCATCCGCATCTTCTTCGTAGCAACCTTCTTCTGCGGCTTCATCCGCGTCACCACGCCCCGCTTGCGCTTGTCGCCCACCACCTTCGACTTCTTGCGCTTCTTGTCCGCGTCTTCCGAGTCGTCCTCGTCCTCATCGTCGTCTTCAGAGTCGTCGTCGTCGTCCTCATTCTCATCGTCGTCGTCGTCGTCGTCGACAGAGCCCTCGCCCAGCCAGTCCTCAATATCACCAATGTCCTCGTCGCTCTCGTCAAAGTCGCTGACGTATTGGACATTCTCGTTGTCGGAGAGGTCATCGTCGGCGCCGTTTTGCAGAGCCTGGGCTTGCCGTGTGGCGGTCGCCTTTTTGGAGGTACTGCTCTGGGCACGGACCTTGACACCCTCCACCTCCTCATCAAGCTCAGATTCGAGCTCCGATTCAAGCTCCCCGTCCTCATCCTCGTCTTCATCGTTTTCGATGCCCTTGTCCAAGTCCTTGTCGCGCTTGGCGCCGTCCTCGCGCTCCATGGCGGACAGCACCTTCTTCCAGATGCCCTCGCTGACGTTGAGTGGCTCGTGGCCGTATGTGCCGGAGCGCAGGCGCTGCAGCAGCTCGCGCTCAATGGTCCGCTCCAGCTGGGCCGCAGCCTCAGCCTTGCGCTCGCGCGCGCGCTCACGGTGCCGCACCTTAGGCGCCAGCTTGGGCACCAGCTTCTCGCCGAGGCGCTCTTCTTCCTTGGCAATCTTGCGCATGCGGATGGCAACCTGCGTGAGGCGCGTCAAGCGCTGCTTGCACTTGTGGATCAGGAACTTGGGCCAGTAGATGAGCCGGTCGTCGACCTGCTGAAGGGCCTCGGCGTAGTTTTGTGACAGGCGGATTCGCTCCCAGAGCTTCGAGGGGAGGTGGGCGCGCTCAACAGTCTTCATGTAGAGGTACAACCGGCCGGCTAAGGGGCGGGGGCGGGACGCTGTTAGTGCCTGTTTGATGAGGAATTGGATGGCCCGGGAAAGGGGGGGGACATACTTTCGGGGTCGGCACGAACGGTGGCATATCGTGAGTTGGCGAGGGGGCAGGCCTGCCGCGAGCAGAAACCTGTAACATCTGAGAGCGTTAGAACAGATATTTGAATGTCTTCGGGTCGACCGGTGTGCATCGGAGGAGCCAGGGCAACACATACTGTATTCGTTGTGGCAAAAGTTCTGGCCGCTCGGAGCTCTAGGAAAGAAACGTCGTTAGAAACAAAAGAAAATATGAAAAGAGCGTCTTGAAGCGGGGATACGTGCGGCAAACAGGGCTACTCACTTCAGCTTGTAGGAGCAGAACTGCTTGTCGATGATGCCCCAGATAATCTCGTCGGACGCCATGGTTTCAGTTGTGTCGATGCGGTCCTTGTGCGGGTAACGAAGGCGGTGGTGGGAAGAAAGGGTGATGCCTTGGAGTTCGGTGGCAGACCCCAAAAAAATGCGAGGAAGGTGAGAAACAGGAAACAGGAAAAACTTTGAAAGCACGCTAAAACTTTTTGGCGGTGAGTAAAACGGCAGAAAGAAAAAATGGGACCGTCTCCAAAAATGAGTGTTATTACCGAAAACGGCAGGAGCCAGAATTGCGTTGCTGTGATTGGCTTGCTCCAACATCACTTCGAACGGAAAGAGCATCCCAGGGCGTCCCTGCCACTGATTTTCGCCGGCACCCTTCTCCGGCTCGATTTTGAAATTTCCTCAAAGTCGCAGATGTCAAAACAATCGGCTTTCAAATTCGGCGTCTGTTGATGTAGGCTCTGCCTCCCCGGCTCATAAAGTCTCCGTGTTTCGCTCTAGTGGAGAACATCAGAAGCTGTTCATCTCCGAGGCCGAGTAATAGTATGCAGCCTGGTAAAGAAGTGATCAAACCCTTCTAGTTGGCGGTATTAAACCAGAGTCTCGACTGTGGTCGGTATGTCTGCGAATGTACCTCTAGTCGGCGCTGTACAAAGACATCACCCCCGAGCGAGACAGCCTGGGTCGAAGGACAAGAGGCGGACACGATGGAGCGGTTGCGCGGGAAGAACGGCTATGGCCCGCTGCATCAGACTCCTCCGTAAGTCGTCCTCGAACCCATATGATCTCTTCTTACGCTGACTGTCTGCCTCTTCCGGAGTTCTCAATGGAAGAACTGCCCGACGACGATTGTTACTACCCTCTATTGTAGGGTCGAGCAGTAGTTCTGCTTCTCTCTCGACGACGAGGCCTTCCAATTCGAACGGAAACAAACGACTACCCCCGACTCAGTGCCCGAATGGAAACAATCCCGTCACTCCCTGACCTAAGTCGAGTGCCTGCGCCCTCTGACATCACTTATTTTTCTCTGGTCGGTTTAACAGACCGGCGATTAAAAATCTACTCGATATTCGACTCGAATGAGCTTCTGCAACATGCAACTGCTCTGGAGAAAGTCAGCTATCAATTGCATTTCGAAGATGAAGCGTCTAGCTGAGGCTGCTAATAAGACTGATTGCCAGCCGGCACTTGTGTCCGGCGGCGCGAGAGACGTTCAAGTCGTGGGTCGTGGACTGCTGCTAACGCAACCGGGTGAGCCTGGGTGAGGCCGGGCGCCATTTTGGACTAGGGGGCACATCGGGATGGAAGGGCAACTAAAACAACAACATAGCGATGCGTCAACGGTCAGATTTATCTGGATGAGTGGGGGATTGATGGTACAATGACAAAGTCTTGCAATTCACTGCGCGAATATTTTCCTTTGTCACTGCTGCCTCGTCATACTGCTGCTGGCGGGATTGTTGACAAGATTGTTCACAGGACCGTACTGAAAGTCCACGATTGTCTATATAAAGGCCCCCCTCCCCACCCCTAATAAGAAATCGATGAGCCCCCCATTATGTAGATACAGAACGATTCGCATTCACGGATAGCCCTCTGAAAGCGTCTAAGGATGCTTTGCATTTGGGCATCTAGTTGTTGACCATCTTCCTTCACCACCAACCACTTCCTTCGCGCCCTCGGACGCCACTAGACAGACGCAGCAAGGCATTGACAATAGGCCGCTGGTCAGATGATCTGTATGAATGCGATGTTTGCATCCCGGTGCGGTGGTGAGGTATGATTGTCGTGCGGTATGTTCCTTCTCCCGAGTCGCCTCAATCTTCCCATTGTTCTAACAAAGGCCTTTGTAGAGCAACCCGTTCAGAGAATGCACAGCGCGCGGTATAGCAGTGTGGCTTCTTCTACGATACAAGAGTCAGAAACAGGCCGTGCCATATGCCATCAAACACAACCGAAGAGAAACAACAAAAAGGATGAATTACCCGACAACTCAACAACATCCATTGAACTGGACAACGGTGGGCGTGCGCGGCGGCGCCGCCGTGAGCTCGGCACGTTTCTTGGCTGCGCTGTCTTGGGTTCAGGAGCTTCGAGGGACCGGTCACTTCATCGTGGTTCCTCCGCGAGATTATTCGCCATGGTACAACGATAATTACTTCCACGGCAAAGAGAGACCGATGGCAAAAGAGCACGTGGTGGTGACTGAATTTCCAGTCTTCGTCGCCGTCCTCGTCGTTTTCAGTTTCCAGCTTTCGGCCGTCAGTTTGCCGTTAGTTTTCTGACACGGGATTCGGGCACCCCGCCGACCTGCGCATGGAAGGCAGAGAGCGGCAAGTCTTACCGAAGGCCGATAATTCATCCTGCAGTCGACTTGAGCAGGCGCCCTGTTTTTCTGACAGCCTGTTTCTACTCACCAAGGAACAAACGCGTGCAGCCAGCCTCCTCAACCCAATAGGACCCACCAAACCCACATCGTTCGAGGCCTCGCACCTTCCTTCTCCAGATCTCCCTCGGTCGCACCTTCCTCACCTTCGAGTATGTTCGTTTGCAGAGCCAGGGCAATTCCCAGCTTGCTTTCTCTATAAATACCTCCTTACCCTCCACTTCCAAAATCCTCGACCCGCCCCCACTTCATTCTTCTTCAACTACATGCTTTAGGAGAGCAAACCATCTTCACCCTTTATCACTTCACGTGTTTTCGATATCCTGCTTTCATCCTCATCATCGCTTGATCCAGACACAGAAGCCCCGCTACACTTCTGCTGAGCCGTATGCCGTGCACCATCCTCAATCTCCGTCTTCGATCTCCGTCTCATCCCGAAGACAAAACAATTCTTCTTGATTGAGGCTTCCGCAAAAATGCCACACAACAACCATCATTGCCCGCGGGCATCCAAAGGCAACTGCCGAATCCGAAGGTGCGACCGTATGACGTATTGTACCCGGCATGAGGAGCTTTGCCGAGAGCACCCTGAGCCTTTCAAGAAACTCATCGGACAGATCTGCGCCCGTTGCCACGGCCGAAACGGCAAGGGTTCGGGTTCCAACCAAAAGGACGATGACCCAACCGGCGGTTCGGGAGGCGACAATACCCAGGGTGACGCTCAGGGCAACACTCAGGGGAATGGTCACGGCCATGCTCAGCAGGGCAACAACGCCCAGACAGGTGGTCGGGGTGACCAGAGACATGACGCTGGTGCCGGTCTGGTCGAAGAAAAAGACAGCATTGAAGCAGCCTTGCCCAGTGACGATGGCAACAGCGTGGGGGCCATGCCCGGCAAAAGCACCGAGGTGGTCGCCGCCAGCGGCGAGAGCAAGGAAGAAATCATCGGCGACGGTGATAACACCATTCATCCCAATGCCACAGACGCAGCAGAAAACCCGGTCACTGTCAACTGAGAAGAGAGATGAGCGAGGCACTCTTCCCTATCTCATCTCTACGGTTCAATAGTATGCCCCCTCCTATCCCAGCAATCTCCCCACTGCAAGACCAGACGAGGCTCGGGAAAGATCAAGTCTGCTAACAGGTTTCAGAAAAACTTCAATTGAGAGAGAGATGCACGGAATACCATTTCCCTATTCCATTTGCCAATAGTATGCACCCTCCTTCCCACCCATACCCCCGACACAAGGCTGAACGAGGCTCGTCAATGAACAAGTCTGCTGACAAAAACCAGAAAAACTTTAATTGGCAGACATGTTTGAATTTTCCTTTTCCATGTCATTTTTCATTGCGAATGGTATGTATGCCCCTTTTACTTCACCGCGTCACGCCTCGAGACCGGACTTGACTGGAGCGGGTGAACAAACATGCTAACAAAGCAGTATTGACTTAGACGACCTGTTATGAATATGGCGTGGCTCTACAGCCCCAGGGACGGGTGCTCAACCGAGTCTTGCTATACTACCACTTACCCCTCGGAAGACAGAGGCACCGGCGCAACAAACTTGTCGGCACTGGCAACGGAAAGGTGCTAGGAGAGGAGAGAATAGTTTTGTGTTTCTTCTCTACACAACGGATATTGTTTGCCTACTTGTTCTATGTCTAGTTTCTACGGAATATCCACGCACGTCTTTTCATCCCTGGCTCTGTCTGACACGAAGGCCTCCATCGCGGCACCTCCATCGCGGCATCCATCGGGAGCAGTGACTGAACCCATGCACGCAGACGAAACGGACCGGCAGGTTTGTCCTTTGATTATGATTGTTTGGTCTCACAGATTTCTCTGCGGCAAGGGTCGCTGGAGAAAAAGAATTTGAGAACGATCTGAGAAAAAGTCCACGGACGCGTCGGCAAGAATCGCCCAGCCACCTTTTTTGTTTTTCTTTTTGCCACCCACTTTTTTCTATTGACGCGTTACAACCTCTTTGACTTGTTTACATTTTGGGTTGTTTGCTTGCTGTCAGTCGCGTCTTGTGCCACGCACGTGAGTCATCGCGCTTAGTGAGTCACTGCTTGCCGACCCGTGACAGTGAATCACTGGTCGTCTTCTCGTGTTACCCTGCACGAGGAAGGAGCTCTCCCGGCGCCTCCCATTGCTCCTGCCTCGAGGCATCGACTAAACGCGGAGGAGAAAGTTATTATGAGATGCGCGCCTCGCACTGTCATGACATAATCACTGCACTTTTCTCTTGCTGCTCGACGGCGCCCTCCTCTGCTTCTGGGACGATGATAATCCAGCCACATTTCTGCCACTCTGGTTAATTGGCAAATGAGGCATGCAAAATGCACCTCATTAGGCCCTACGCACCAACCTATTTGTGCTCGTTACAGGGCTTGGCGGCATGATGCTCTGTCCCTCCCGGGGTGCATCGGGCGGCTGGCTCCTTGCTCGGGATAGCTTAAAGAAGATGACGCGCATCTCTTCTTTGTCTCTTTCGCAGCTGCTCCGTTGGTGGCTTCTCGAAGGATTCTCATGTCATTTCGGACTTTCTTTGTCATGCTTGTTGTGCACATTTCGTGGTTCATTGTTCAGCATTTCATCCTATCCCCCCACATATGGCCATTCCGTTGATCGAGAAGACTAGGGGTAACCACACTACCTCTGCAATGAGAGAGTGATGGTTTCGAAACTCTTTGTCATGTCGACGCCACAGAAGCCGACTTGCTGCAGCCTAGAGGATCGAGCGAACGATAGAACCATCAGCGTCGGGGGGCTGTGCGGTGCCTCCAAACACACGATAGTTGCAATCTGGGAGCGCGAGCGGCGGGCGTCGCAACCGTTTCAGAGCACCGCTGCGCAGTGCGGCGGGCTCGTGAACACTGCGTAGGTTATAAGATGGGTGACGCGGGGAGTCAGCTTATATACACGCATACGTATTAACGCATACTGATACTGTCACAGGCTATGCCCACATCTTTTGTTACTACACGACGTTGGAAGGAACCATTTTTTCTCTCTTCTCGTCTCCTCGCTTCTGTTCATTTCTCTTATGTAGTAACGCCGCTGTCTCAACACAGATTCAGCATGACGCGCGCCTCATCACGAGCACACTCGCCGTCGTCCTCCTCGACCTTGCTCGGGATTGGCACGTTCGCCAGCGGTGTCAGGCGGAAGGCGTGGCGGCGCGCACCGGCATCGTAGTCAAGCGTCTGCGAGTGCTGTGTGCAGCGTTGGTCCCACACAACGACAGTGCCCGGCTCATAACGTACGCGACAAGAAAAGTCGTGGCCGCGGTTCATGTGGTTGAAGAGGAAGGCCAGCATCATGTCCGACTCTTCATCGTCCCAGCCAGTGATACGCTGTGTGTATGAAGAGTTGACAAAGAGGCACTTGCGGCCCGTGACTGGGTGCACAGTCACGACCGGGTGCACGGCTTTGGTGATGGGGCGGCGCAGCACGGCCAGGTCGCCGTTGTCGCGAATCTCGCGTGCGATCGGGTTGGCCGTGGTGTGGAGTGCGGTCAGACCCTCCAGACGCTTTCGGAAGGAGGGCGATAGGCGGTCGAACGCGCGCGCAGTCTGGACCTGTTAGGACTTGTAGAGGGGAAGGTGATGTAAATGGGCGGCATGCAGGGGAAAACAAACACTAGAGATAACGGTGTCGCCGCCGGCACCCGATGGTGACTCCAGCATGCAGAAGAATGTCAGGCCAGGAGGCTGCGACTCGGGGGACTAGAGGAGAGCAGTCAGTGAGGAGCTGGGGGGGGGGGGGGGGGGGGGACGACGGAGATGGTTCCATACCTGGTCAACATGGAACTGGATCGGGCTCTTCCTGGCCCAAGACTTGCGCACACGGAGGTCCCTAGCCTGGTGTTAGCAGCAGCCTGTGTTCCATCAATGCCTTGGTTAAACGACGTAGAAATGAAACCATACTCTTTCGAGTCGTAGACAATCACAAACTCGACTGGACCGTTTTCAGGATGCGGCATCCATCCATGCTTGTGAAGCGGCCCTGTTCCAGAGTTAGCGACAGTAATTCGTCGTTGTCGGGCCCAATGAGATAGCCGCCCCCCCGGAGGAGACCGACAACGGCACAACAGAAAAGGCTGAAACAGTAAAACGGACCAAAGTGCCTGTGGCTCACGTTAGCTACAGCTCGTCACAGACCACCCCATGAGTAACCACGAGGACAGGGCACAACCTACGAAGCAATTTTCTTCTGTGCCTCAAAGCCAATGTCTACAAAGTCCTGGTCACGGAATACCAGGCAGCCGCGCTCTGCACAGAGGTAGGCCATCTCATCGAGGCCGGCCTGCGTGAGTTTGGACTGTGGTGCCGCGATGATTAGGCTGTCAGCTGTCGTATTATTGGAACCATCAACAGCGGTGGTGGGACGAGAGAAGAAAGAAACAGGGAGAAAACGAGAAGAGAGAATAAGAAAGAAGAAGGAAAGCGACGTACAATCTGCACGCCTTGAATCTCGGTACCACAGTGCGGACTCAGTTCGATGGTCTTGGTAGCGTCCTGCAAAAGGTGCGGGCAGGCCCTGTCCGCGCGCAGGCCGGGCTCGTCGTGCTCAAAGGGGCCGACGGGCTGGACTTGTTCGAGGGGGTCATAGTGAGCTGGTGACTGTTAGATGTGAAGACGGAAGAGACAAGAGGGGAAGGTCAGAAGCCCGGCAGGTGTCCGTCGACATACGCAGGTAGTCCGGGTACAGAGGCCCCTTCGTGCCGGCGCCGGTCTCAAAGCTTTCGGGCGCCTTGGCGATCATGATGGGCGAGCTGTATTGTCGTTGTTGTTTGCTGTTCGCTACTCGCTGCTCGTTGCTCGCTGCTGTCTTATCTGAACGAGGAAGGTCGAGAAGCGTCTAGACCTGGATGCCGGACGCACTGTTGCCGGATTGGATGCAATACTCGATCCTACCAAGCGATGTCGTTGTTTTCTTTTATGTTCTTTTCCCGCTGATGCCGGATTAGATGGCCAGTTGGGCGGGTGATCGAGTGGCCCCAGTCGTCCCAGTCATCCCAGTCCTAGAGGACGCGGCTGAGCCCAGCACGGCGGCCAGAGAACCAGCAGACCATGTGGCAACCATCCTTGCATCTGTTTCTTGGCCGCCCACCGTCTCGTGTCGTTAGCTAGCGCCGGGCAAGAGCCCCACGGCGGCCAGCTCTAGCACTCTAGACTTGGCCGCGACTTGACAGGCGGCCAAGCGCCGCCGGCCCGGACTGCCCAATCAGCAGATGCTGATATTCCCACCCGACCACACCCCGGCCAGCGTCTTATCCATGTACTAGGCAATCCGTTAATCGTCGCCTTGCCCCCAGCCTTATCAACCACACAGTTTTGTCTGCATTCGCCTCGTGTCGTCGCGCCTCTTAACCGTCCCAACCGCATCGCCTATATCAGGGCATCTTGACATGGCCTGCTGGGTGGCCTTCGAGTCTCCGGGTCTTTTTCTTTTCTCCTTCCGCCCGCCCTCTTTTTGATTTCCCATTTAACTCTGCTTCGTTGTCCGTTCCACCCCGTCGCTTAACCCTGCACCAACGGCACGTGAAGTTCTATTTACACCACCGCAAGACACCCACCTCCCCAAACTCGACACAGTTGCAGCCATGGCCGCGGAAAAAGACATTGGCTCTGATATGGCCATTTCAGAGGCCCAGAATACGGGCCCGGGGCCCATTAAGGCGGCCATCAAAGCCGTTAAGGCTGGGCATGCAGAGGACGTTGACATCGCGGCGCAAATCCTGGCCAACTATGTCGACGAGATCGGCACTGACGGCTGGTCCCAGCAAGAGGAGAAGAAGCTGATGCGCAAGGTCGACCTCCGGCTGCTTCCCATCGTATGTCTGCTGCACAGCTCCCCGAAGCCGTTTGCTCTTTTGCCACTTTTTGTGCTTCCCTTCCTCCTGGTCTTTTTGCTGACTCTGCACTCCCCAGCTCTTTGTCTGCGCCACGCTGTCTGGCCTCGACAAGACGGCCATCTCCGCTGCTGCCATCTACAATATCAAGGGAGATCTGCACCTCACGGGGTCTGAGTACTCCTGGTGCGGGTCGGCGCCCTTCTTCGGTGGCCTCCTCTTTATGGGACCGTCTGCATACCTGTTGCACCGCCTGCCGGCTGTCACCTATTTCTCCTTCAACGTGCTGTGCTGGGGCATCACCGAGATGTGCATGGCCGCCTGCACGTCCTTTGGCGGCCTTTTTACGTGCCGCTTCTTGCTTGGCGGTTTTGAGGCCCTTCTGATCCCCGCCGTCACCCTCATCGTCGGCATGTGGTACCGCCCAGACGAGCAACCGCGTCGCAACAGCATCATCCTCAATGTCATCGCGCCCATCATCAACGGCTTCGTCGCTTGGGTCGTCAGCTACTACCCGGGGCCCTTTGCTACCTGGAAAATCATCTTTTTGCTCGTCGGCTCCTTCACCACCGTCTGGTCCGCCGTCGTCTACTTCTTCCTGCCGGGCAACCCAGTAGAGGCGCGTAACTTCTCGGACCGCGAAAAGTACATCTTGATCCAGCGCAAGGCCGGTGACAATACCGGCATCGAGTCGCGCCAGCTCAAGATCGAGCAGATCTGGGAGGCGCTGGCCGACCCCAAGACGTGGCTGATCTGGTTCGCCATCATCGCCCTGCAGGTTCCCAACGGCGGATTGACCACGTTCAATACCCTGATCATCTCCGGGCTCGGCTTCAACTCGCTGCAAACGTCGCTGTTGGCCATGCCCCCCGGCGCGATGAGCACCCTGTCCGGGCTCGGTTTGTCGTTCCTGGCCGCCACCACCCGCCGCTACCGCACGGTCATGGTTGCCACATCCATCTTGCTGCCGCTTCTCGGCGCGCTGCTGTGCTACAATCTTCCACGGTCGAATCTAGCCGGGCAGCTTGTCGGTCTTTAGTGAGTTTTCTTCCGCTTCCAAACCGCCGCTCATTGAGCCCTTTTCACGTCCTTGCCATCTCTTTTGCTGACCTTCTGTAGCATTTTGTACACATACTGGGCCCCGTATGTCACCCTGGTCTCGATATACCAAGCAAACATCGCCGGCCACACGAAGAAGTAAGCACCACACCATTCTCTTACCCAGAACCTGCCCATGTTCTTCTTGCCTTTTGTGTCTAACAACTCCTGCTAGGATCTTTCTCTATGCCTGGTTCTACATTGCCTGGACCACTGGAAACATTATCGGCCCCCAGACATTCCGCGCCAACCAGGCCCCCGCGTACACCGGCGGCACCGTCGCTATGATTGTGTGCTACGTGGTTGCCCTGTTTTGCATCCTGGGCTACGGTGCCATCTGCGCCATGCACAACCGGAAGCGGGCGGCCATCATTGCGGCCGATGGTGACGCGGCCTTGAACAACGACTGGCTCGACATGACAGATCTGAAGAACATGACATTCAAGTACACGACATAGGCGTAGCGAGGGATAACAGAAGGGGGAAAAGTACTAAACAAATGAAGAAGAGGTCCTTCGTGTCATTTCGATTTGGCAAATATATACTGTTCACCAGCATTCGACGCTGTCAGAGGTGAGGGACTGCAAGTAAATGTTGGACGCGCTGCCTCTGTATAGTAGAGATTAGAAAATCTTGAAATGGGATTTATTGTTACACCCCGATAAAATATCGTCATAAAGGTTCTGATGGCCTCTTCGGCGCATTTATTGATTGCTGTAAAGCAGCTGTTTTGTTGTTCTTTTAAGCATCATCCACCCCTCCTAGCTGTCCTATAAATGTCTCTACCCGTAGCAGTCCAAGATTCGTCAGTCCCTTGGCCCCTGCGGCGCCGGTCGCCGACACGCGGCTGGCCCATCGCCACCGTCGGATCCATCCCACCAGCTCACGGTACTCGTCGACAAAGCCCGGCCGTGGAGTCAGCGGCGCAGAGTCGGTTTTGGCATCAGCAGCGTCGGCGTCGTCTGTGTTCGAGTCGATACCGCTCATCGCATCCGAGTCATTGTCCGCACGTCCCAAGCCTGTTTCGTTCGGACGGACAGTCGTTTTCTTTTTGGCCGTGCCTGCTGATGGTGCGGACGCCGAAACAATGTGCAGAAGCTGGACCATAAACGATCCGGCGATGGCAAAGTTGGCGCGGCTCCACCCGTGCCAAAAGGCGTTCCACTGGGCGGGTGTCAGGACTTCGACAAATTCGACAAACTCACTAATGCAGAGCAGGGCACCGCGCATGACTGCCTGGGTCCCAGGCTCCCTGCATCTGCATGAGCCATTGTTGCTGTTGGTGCCATTGCCGCAGTGATTGTCGCAATTGGGACACCTGACGTTGTCGGTGCAGTTGCTCTCGCTGCAGTTATGACAAGAATTCTCGTCCTCGAGCGGACGGAGTAGCGCACGGAACAGGGTCATGTGTGTCACAATATAAGACAAATGGAGCGATGCATCTCCATCCAGTTGTTTCAGCCAGTCTGAGCCAGGACCTCTGCGGCCGGGTTCGCCACCACCACTGCCGGTGCTACTGTTGTCTGACAGTATGGCCTGGATCGAAAGCGTTCTCGCCTGGCGGTTGCGCGCCTGCAGTTCTGCCGGCAGCGAGTCGTGCCACGCTTTCAACCGGACACGGGTTGCGCGGCCGGCTTCGAGCGAGAGCGCGAGGTTCCGACGTGTCTGGCGCGTTGCCCGAACCGTGTAGTACGTCTTCTGGATGTCCGCGAGAATCGATGTCAGGCTGACGAGGTGGTACAGGTGTGGCAGCGCAGTTTCCGGGCTGGACAGCGTTTCATTGATGTCGTCTAGCCGCATCTCCTCTACGTCGGCCTCGTCATCCATGAGATGGCTGGGCATGCCGCGGGCCAGGGCCACCCACTTTTCCACAGCCCACAGTGCCCACCAGAGGCGGCGGCGCAAACGCCGCTCCCAGGCTGGCACCGTGGTCCAGCCTGACGGGTCACGGTGCAGGCCAATGGTCTGTGCGGCGGATACCGCCGTGGCCATGAGCGACCAAGAAAATGCTGTGTCGTTTAGATAGAGGTTCGTAGGGAGACGCTGCTGCAGCAGCAGGCAAGCCTGCACGGTGCTCATGGAGGGCGTGTGTAGCTCCTGGGAGATTCCCTGCCAACACAGCCGGTAGAGCTGCTCGCTGGACGGCGGGCGCAGCAGCAGAGCATACAGTGAGCGGTCGTGGATGACAAAGGGAAGCGCAGTGGCACAGATGGCCGTCAACAGAGCCAGTGACATGTTGCTGAGCTCATGCGGGTCCTGCGGCATCTGGTGACACGACAATATGGGGAAGTAGGGGTCGACGAAGCGGGCGTACAGATGGACGAGGCTCCAGGCTGTCTGCGGAGTGAGAATCCTCCACAGCGCCACCCAGGCACTTTCGGTGGCCTCGGCGTCAGGCTTGGGCTCTGCCTTGTCCAGGAGGGCGTGGTCCGTCACACCAAATATGACGGGCGGCGTAGCGTTGTCGTCGTGCCCCGATGATGTGTGGTGTGACCTAGCGCCATTCTCGAGTCTCCGGTTTCTCTTGGTACTTGGCCGGTGCTCTCGACCCTTCTGCATACGACGGTACTTGAGGCCCTTGACACTCAGTTCGGTGACGCCGTCCGAGCCAAACGGCTCCCTGTTCAGCAGATGGATATCCGACACGCCCGTTGGGCCTATGTAGAAGCTAAAGGCACCAGGAAGGAACTCGAGCGACCCACTGGTGGCGACAAGCCTGCTCTGTGGCAGTTTCATGCCGCTGCCGGACGGGAGGATTTCAGAGACTGAAGCTGGACTGTTGGCACTTGGACTTCGTGTGGTGGGGGGACTGGGGGAAGCAAAAGAGATTGGCTGCTGTGGTCGTCGGGGCGGGGACTGCAGCAGCTGCAGCTGCTCGAATGTGGGTGTGCTTGGAAAGATAAGACCCTCATGGTGCATCTGCCGCACGCCTCCGGCCATCGCATCGTGCAGAGGCACATGGCCGCCGCCGTCTGTTTCCGTGCGTTCTGGGCCATCGGGGGCGACTTCAAACGAGCTTTGGAAGCTCCATGACCTGCTCAGCTGGTGCGAGAAGAAGCCATGGTCCTCCAGCCACATTGGGGCCAAAGTCGGCTCCAGTTGCGGGCTAGACATGGGAGAGCATCAGCTCAAGGTGATCGTTCGGAATGGGAATCGAAAAGATAGGATGTAGAGGAGAAAAACTGGGAAGACGGTAAAACCGCCGAGATATAGCAGGGACTAACACGTGACCGGAGAAGGAACGGGGAGGGGGCGGTGGCGGCGACGATACGGAAAGCGCGGCCGGATCCACGGCGCTTTGGGCCACCGGAAGCAGGAGCGCCGGGACCGGCCGTTTCCTCTCGCCGGGGCCCTGCTCAAACGAGCACGACAGCGCCTTCCCGCTGCAGCGGTGGCAGGGCGGCCCCGAGGGCATCACGCAGGTCACCTTTCTCTTTCTGCAGGCATCGCACGGCCGAGACTTGCGGGACTTGTAGAAGCGGCCACCTGTGGATTCGCCGGCATCACTTCCCTCCATGTTGGGCGTGCGGAGGAAGGAACGGGGGTGAGTGTTTCGCTGTTGCTTCTTTCCGTCTTCTAACGTCGTTGGCCTGCAGCTAGCTAGCAGCGGCCAGGGCAAGTGCGACCAGGAAAGGGAAATTGGGAAAGCAAAGGAAAGAAGGACAGGAGCCGGCTGCCGGCAGAGGTTCTTATCAGGGCAGAGTGGAGCCAGCGGCCAAGGTTCAAGACAGCACATGGCGGCGTTTATTCCCGCTGTGGTGTAGATGCAATATGTATGTACGAATATGCTTACTCCGTAGATTCAGTCTATGCGGTGTGGATCATTCCAACGTAAGACTAACTCTCCCATTGCACAATCAAGGCAGCGCCGCCTCCAGCGCTAGCAGTTCATTCAGATAACGGTGGCCAAACACGGCTTGGGCCTGATCGTTACTCATCGGAAGCAGCGGCCGCCGAGGCTTTTCGCCGTATCCAAAGTGGCGATTGAGCAGCTTCTTCATTCCGGGAATCTGCAAAGCGAAAAAAGGTAAAAAATGTGTTAGAAGGCATTCACTGTCATTCTGTAGCTGGCGGGGGAGGCCAAGGTCCTGCCATACTCCGATCTTGAGCTGTATGCCGTCGGCGAGGGCGATGAGGTTCTGCAGGTCCTGTGCCTGCTTGTATGTGTCTCCGTCCTGCAGCTGCTGGCAGAGCCGCCATAGTTTCACACAGGCTTTCTACTCAGGGGGGACACCATGTAAGCTGGGGGGTGTGGGAATGTGCAAAAGAGCTGTAGGTGCACTGACTGGGGCGATGTTCGCAAGGCCGCTGATGGCGCCTGCGGACCCGCATGCCATGGAGGGCAGCAGGAAGTCGATGAAGCCGTCAATGACCTCGAACGGCTGCTGCTGGCCGAGGCTGCGCGGGTACGTGCTGCGAAACATGGGGTCGTGCACCTGGGCGGTGATGCGGTTGAGTTTACCGACATCTGCACAGCTACCAAGGGTCAGTTAACGAGTCGCCCAGGACCACTCACGGCCACCTGGGACCACGCGCCGGTTCTGATGCCAATCCACAGCCAGCACACATACGTCAGCTTGATTCCACAGATATTCGGTGCGGATTTGACAATCTCCACGATGAGGTCACTGTCCATGTTGATGCCGCCAGACATAGCTGGGAAGTTGTACATGATGCTTGTCAAGTCAGCCTTTGGTTCCATCTTCGCCTTTCTTCTGCTTCTTCCGCTTGTTCTGCTTCTTCTGCATTCACTGGCCCCGCTCTTCACGTTGCTCCATACACTGGTATCGGGGAGGCGGCTGCCAGGTCCGTGAAGAACTGCTTTAGCGTAGCCGTGTTGGCAAGCATGTTTGCGGCATAGAATCCGGGCGTCATGGCCAGGGCAAAAGCCGCACCGGCAGTCGCCGCCTCCTGGGCGAGACGGATGGACTCTCGCGTGCTGGCCGCACCAACACCGGCAACGACGGGCACATCTGCCAGGTTGGCCTCATCGAGGGCGACGCGGGCGGCACGGATGAGCAGTGTACGCTCCTCGTGGCTCTGTTGTGCGTAGAACAGCTTCGCATCAGCACCGCTGTCCGATTAACGTAGGGGTGGGCGAGGAAATGGAAGAGCCAGCTACGCACCAGGTGCACAGCCTCGCCGGCGGTGCCAGACACAACTGGCACTGTCCCTGCCCGGGCCGTGACTGCAACGTGTGTGTTTTTCTGTCAGTTTGGCAGACTCAACACGGGCTCGACCAGAACGGTCACTTGCGGAGGGCAAGCCCGACGTGGCAGCGTACACAAGACGTGCTTCTTAAAAGCATCGTAGTCTATCACCCCCTCGTTAGTATCCTGCCTACTGGTAGACGGTGCCGAATGCCCCGAGTACGAACCAACTTCCTCCTGATCGTCGAAGAAACACGGCAGCGGTGTATAGATGCCTCGCGGGAGAATCATCTTGGCGGGTGTCGATTTGTACCTGGCATCTGTGCCGGAACGGTCATGTCGATTGTTGCTTCTCTCTTTCTATATCTTATCGTTCCTTCGCCAACAGAACAGGCTTTACCACTCTTACCATGTGTCGGGCGCTACCGTGGGCGGCCAACTTTGCGGCCAACTTTGCGGCCAACGCGCTATACAACGTGGTGCGGCCACTGATAGGTTGGTGCAACAAGCGTGGCAAGCTGTCTCTGTCATACGGGCGGTTTCTTCCTACCCAGCGACACGGCCGCATCGTAGACACTGAAATATTGACAAGATACAGGCATCCAGAAGGTGTGAAGAAGATAAGAGAATATATAAAGTACAAGTTAATAAGGGAGCATCGAAATCTCATGACAGAACCAACCACGGCCCCCCTCCTCCCCTTGAATAGAGTCTACCTATCTCTTCATCTTCCCACATCCCCTCCCACTTCATATCTAGTACAGACCCCACTCCACATCTTGCGAGTTGACATTGCCGTTGCAGTCCATGTAGCCCTTGGCGCCGATCTTGCCGCTGCCGCCAAATTGCTGCACCGAGTCGTTGATGATATCGACAATGTCCTGGGCGGCAATTTGGAAATTGACGTTGCCGTGCAGGTCCGTGGCTTGGATACCAAATTTGCAGTCGCCGTACTGCACCAACTGATGCTGCGCTTTGCCAGCGGTCTGCACGGTCCAGCTGCCGTCGGTACCGACAATGTTGTCGACAATGTGCATGCAGTCCTCGACGCTGGGGGACGCGTCGCTCGTCTGGTCTATGAAGCTTGAGGACTCGCAGTAGTTCTTGGGCGGCGGCACATAGCACGGCCAGTTGTCCAATGTGCGGTCGCTGTACTTTTCCCAGTTCCAGAAAGCGGTCTGCCCAGAGCACACGGGCAGGCGGATGTAGCCTGGTGTGGTAATGTCTTGGTCGTAGAGATCATTGAACGTGGATGTGTCTGAGGGATCTGCCGTAGCGCCACCATTCTGGTTGCCGTTGGCGATGTAGGTGCGCACCGAGCCGTTGATAATGTTGTTGACCGTGACCCCACCCCAGGCCGAGCCGTCAAGCTGGTCGGCGCCCGGCGGCAGGGAGAAAGTGTTGTCCGTGCACGAACCGTCGGCCGGGCAGGTGTCGCTGCTGGCCCCATCGGGGTAGACGAGGAAGTACAGGTGGTTGTCGATGCAGCCCATGGCATCCTGCTGAGTGGACGCGTCGACGTACGTACCAGCCACGCCGAGATCGCTACAGTCTGCTCCCGTGTCCAAGATGAAGGCACCTGTGCCAGAGGCACGCCAGACGGCGGGGACAGCATAGGCATAGATGGCGAGCATGATGCTCTCCTGGACGGAGGTCGTCGTCACGTCGTTCACGGTGGCGCTTGCCGAGGTGCTGCCCGAAGTGACCTGGCCCTCGATCATCTGCCCCTTGTCGATTAAGCCCGAAAGAATGGGTAGTGTGTCAGAGTCTCCATTGAAGATGCTAGAGAGCTGGCTCTCAGTCGTGTTCGCCCAGATGTCGACTACTTGGCCCAAATAGTTGGAGAAGGACGTCTGGCTCGCCGCCGTCCACGAACCCTGTTTACCAGCCGCATATGTACCCGTGATACTGACGGCGAAGCTGACGAGAGCCTTACTCGAGTCCTTGTAGTTGTCGTACTGCACGCCGTGGGCGCGGAAGAAGGGCAGTGCTTTAAGGATGCTGTTGAAGAAGCCAGAGACAACAACCGTGCCCGCAAGGTTGACAAAGGCCAACAGGACGTCGAGCCACTCGTCATCCGGTGGCGTGACTGGCGCAAAAACATTCTCAAACTCGTCCAGAGAAGGGTCCAGCGAAAGTGCGGCGGCCTGGATGATGGTTGAGTGAAAGGTCGAATACATTTCGTGCACCATGACAAGCGAGTTCCATAGCAAGTAGGCAACCGGGCCGGAGCCCGTGGTGCCCTCGACTTCCTTGCACACCAAGATGACGTTGCAATTGCTTGAATCCGCGAGCGAACCACAGTTGGAGTTCTCGGGCCCGTTGATAGAATGCGAGATGGACTGGCTCAGTGGGCCGCCCAAGGGTTTGTCTACATTGTTCCAGACGTTGATCACGTCTGTCCAGGCATCAGGACCATCCAACTCGCTCCAGCGCTCTTCGGCTGACATGCTCGTCGAGTTGGAGACAGCCTTCTCCGTGCAGGTCAGTGTGGTCCAGTTACCGGATATCTGCGAAGGGTCGACGGCGAGAATGGAGAACGGGTCGATGCCGGTCTTGACGGCCAGCAAGAACTCGTCCCACGTCGGCATTTCTCCGGGTGGGTCGTTGAAGGTTTCTAGGTCGCTGGCCCAGTTGGTGGTACCACCAAGCGACAGGCCCTTGTAGAGCGATGTGCGCGAGGCCAAAATGTCTGGTGTCATGAAGGACACCCACTGGTCGCCGTCGTACACAAGAACCTGGCTGTCGCTGACATTGTCGTAATAGTACTGGTTGACACGGCTGGAGAGCACGCCGTCGCGCTTGATGTTGTTCGCCGAGTTGCGCTTGTCGATGGTGGTCGTCGTTCCTGCAATAATGTCGTTGATCTCGGCATCGGCAATATAGCCGGCAGTATTCGTGCAAAGGCCAGGAGTAGCCGTCGATCCCGCAGCTCCGCCACCAAATGTGCATTCCGGACCGTAGCAGCTACCATCGGTCATGCCAAACGAGCGACCGTAGCTGGTGACGCCGACCACGACCTTGGCCGAGGGCACACCGGCCTTGGTAATCATCGCCAGCGAAGTCATTGTCTCGGTCAGGTTGACGTGGCTGCGCAGGCAGCTGCCGGAGGGGCAGCCGTCCTGCGAGTAGCCGTTGCCGCTGTCCCACTGGCCGTGCAAGTCGTACGTCATGAAGACAATGTAGTCGACAACGTCGGAGATCTCCTTAATGGGGAAGCCCTTGAGATACCAGTACGAGGAGGGCGCAGCAATACTAACCGTCTTGCCGGGCAGCAGACTCTTGAGCAGGACCAAAAAGGCCAGGTAGTTGGCGCCGTCGTCGGTGCTGGCAGCAGGGATACCCGGAATGTCGGGGGCGCCGGGGTACTCCCAGTCAATGTCGACGCCGTCCAAGTCGTACTCGGTGATAAAATCAGCCATGGCCGTTGCCATCGCCTTGCGGTTGGCCTCCGTCACGCCCTCGCGGAAAATGCTGTACGTGCTGGCGTCCGTCGAGAAGGCCCAGCCACCAAACGTGAGGACGCGGTGCATGCTGGAACCAAGGCGCACAAAGTTGTCAAACTCGTAGCCGCTGGCCACCGAACCAACCGACACGGCGTACGTACTCGCATCCAGCGTGGCAAATGCAAAATGCACATGCGTCAGGTCCTCACTCATCTGCGTGACGTCCTGGAAGAGACATGAGCGGTCCATGCCGTAGCCCTCGTAGTAGGCTAGGTTGATCTGGCTGGATGGCGCGTCGCCCGAGACGACGTCCGTGCCGCAGTTGGAGATGCAGCCATTGGTGCCGGTCTTTGCAGTTCCCGGAGGACCCAGGCTGGTGTCCACACAGAACTCCGCCGTGATACCGCACTGGCCCCAGATGTCGCAGCAAGCGTTGAGCGGGCATGGGTTCAAGGCCGACAGGTTGTACGTACCGCCGATGCCTGGGACGGTGCCTGGGACCTGCGGACCGCACTCCGTGCCAGCGAGGGGCGCGGGCATTGGCGGTGAGCCCGTGCTTAGGCAGATGACAGCGCCCAGCAGCACGTTATCACAGCCCTGCCAGCCCCATGTCTCATTGTTGAAGCTCTCAATCTTGGCGTTAGTTAGGTCGTATGTTGCGGCAATGCTGGCACAGTTGTCATTGGCAACGACACTGTAGCTATAGCACGAGCCGTTGCTGTTGGTCTTGGGCGCGAAGTCAGGCATTGTACCTGCCGAGCAGCACGCGTGCTGGCCAGGCGTCAGCGCCGAGCAGAACGTCGAGCTGGGATTGTACTTTGTGAAATCCGCCGCAGTGATGCCGCACTTGGTCGCCAGCGACGCGCACGAGTCGCCGGACACCACCTGAACGGTTGTGCAGTCGGCGCGCGGTGACAGAAATGCGCGTGCATGGTGAGCCAAGGAGCGGCCGGTGTGGGACGAGAGGCTGTGGCCGTGCGCATGCACACTTTTACTTTTAGAGATTGTGCTGTTCGACGAGGTGCTGTTGAACGACGTGCCGTTGACTCCCACCACTGGAACAGCCAGAGGCGTCGTGAAGGAAACCGGGCTCGTAAAGGTCTGGGTCGAGTTGTAGTCGATGCAAGTCGCGTTCGACCAGGCCTGCAGCACCTGCTGCACAGGCGTAAACGACGTGTTGCTCGTGGCAATGAAGCCGATGACGTGATCTGCATCGTAGTGTGCACCACAAAGCTCAAGCGCCACCGTGCCGGTGGTCTCGTTGGTGGCCGTCAGTGATTTCTCGAGCGACTTAAGAGCACCCGTCACCGCCGAGAGGCTCTTCACGGCCTTGCCAACATAGAGACCTACGGTACCGCCCGTGGTCTGCGCAAAAAGGACTTGGGCCTGGCCGGAGGTGGATGTGCTGCTGCCGCCGTTGCCGGCGGCCTGGTAGCCGGTGTTAAGGAAGCGGCGCACCTGTCTGGATAGGCCCCGCAAGTCGACACCGTCAGGCGTGTTCTCGTCCCAGTGGCCGACGGTGAACGTGGCATTATCCAGGGTCTGTTGCACCTGCTTGGGTGAATGAGCTGCGCCGGCCGTCTTGAGGGAACCGTACGACGCGCACGCATAGATACGGTGCGGTGACGACCCGTCGTCGACCTTATCAAAGATGGAGATATGGTAGAAAATGGTCTCTTTGCACGTGTTGAGCTCGGCCAAGTTCTTGTACACGGGCCAGTTGGCCGGGTCGGGGCCGGCAATGGCACACGACGTGGGGCAGTTGCCGTTGCGGCTCTTATAGTTGGGAGACGCCGGTTGGCGGAGCTTGAATCCGGCGTCGACGCCGCGGACGAGTCCGGACGACAGCAGCAGGAAGCCGGCCGCCACGGAGGACGCCAACCACTCAGGAAGCATCGTGTGGGATGCAGGGAACAAATGAAAAGTAAAAAGCGAGTGAGGGGGATATAATGAAAGAAAGTATAAAGTTCAACGGGTCGTAATAAAAGAATGAATCGGGTAAAAAGAGCCAAGATAGCCAAGATAGCCAAGAAAGCCAAGACGGTTCGTGGGAAAGACTGAAAAGGCCAAGAAAGCTTAGCCAAAAGAGTGGACTGGAGCCTGTCTCGCTCACAGGATATGCTGTGAACCTGTGAGAGTACTGTTCCAAGAAGGTGATGAAGGAGTGTGGAGTGAGAAGGGAGGGGGGGGAGACAAGAAGCTTTGCCTTGGAGTCTATTCCGTCCCAATATCGCTCCTGTCCTGGAGGGTGGCCGTGCCTATTTAATGACGGACCACGACGTCGTGTCCTCGATGCCGTCCTCCTTCATCTGTTCATTGTCGGTCGTCCACAGTCAGCGGCAGGAGCGGCATCAAGCTCCAAGGCCCTGTCCAGCTGTGCAAAAGGCACTGTCCCCTTTCCCTTTTTTTTCCAGGGAGACCAACCCCACGACGTATTTTGCATGGTTTCTTTTAGTTTCTCTATTTTGCTTCTATCTCCCGCTGTTTCATCTGTCGTTTGTTTTCACCCTCGGCCGCTCCAAGAGGATTTCTACCCCAGCAATAGTCAACCTAAAAGTCAACAGTCAAAGCAAGCTCATGATGATTTACATAATCCTGAGAGAAAAAAGACTGGGGCTGGCAGTTCCATCCGCGGGCCGTCGACCATTCTCAATACAGTATCCAACACATGTGCGTTTACAGGATCAGCGCGCCAAGACTCGAATATCCGAGGTGGGTTCGATTGTGCCGATCTTCAGGGGTGTGGAAGAGGATAAGTGCGGTGCAGGGTACACACGGTGCCATTGCGGAAACCAAGCCCAGTCCCGTAGCCTAGAAGAAAAGAAAAAGGCCAAAATGCAAGGACAACGACCGACGAACGACCGGCGCCCAGAGGCGGACAAGAGATGGCGTGAATGAGGGGGTTTTTTCTCTTCGTTAGATTTCAGGGGTTTCTTCAAGATCCTTCTGGTTTTGCTATCCTGTGCCTTGTGGCCGTTGCGCAGAGAACGAGGCGACGGAGCGGACAGACACGTGCTAAGCCACTGGGAACTGATGATACGTAAGATACCTGCATTAATGCCGGAGATGCGGGAGCAAAAAGACCGTTGCATCAAATGTACGTTGTGCTTGCATTTTCCGTCCATAGCCGCAGATGCAAGATATTGTCCAACGCGGCAGCATTGTCGGGTATCCGGTCTACTCCCATAATTTGTCTGTCAAACATTGCATCAGTTCCTCGTTTTCCGGGTTGTGCCCACCATTAGTTGTATGACGAGAAACAATGAGTGCTGTTATTACAAGAAAGCATAGAAGATGCTGTGTATTGCAACACCCTTGCATACCATAGATCCCCTTGAAATTAAACCACATGCTAGTTCTACTTGACACCTGCGAATGCGTGCGCTCTCTTCCATCTATTTGAACAGCCCTTACGGCTCTTACAGAACAATGACAAGCATCAACACGGCCCATGCACTGGCTGTATAGACAGCTACCGGGAATGCAGCAACCGCCACAGTGCTCGACATTTTCGCGGGGCAGCTGATCGGCGGACTGGCAGCATCGCACGCCGACGACGTAACTTCGGCCATAATACTCGCTGCAACAGACGCGTTGGCCGTAGCCGCACACGGGTTGCCCACAGCAGGCGTCGGCGTCGTGTCTGAGAGCACGGCACACGTGGCGTGGCCGTCCCACTCGGCCGGGTCCGGGACAGTTAGGGTACCTGTGAGGTTGAAAGCACGGAACGAGAAGTTGTCGCATGAAGACGATGAGCTTGCGCCATCGATTGCGGGCATGACGCCCCCGGTCTTGGCAATTGTGAAGATGACATGGCTGGCCACGAACCCACCGCCGAACGTTGCGGCCGCGGTGTTACCACTGCCACTGGACGAGCAATTGCCGGCACCAAAGGCCCAAACCAGGCTGTACTGCGTCTCGTAATCGGCGCCGCTGTTGGTGGTGTTGATGTTGACGGCATACGTGAAGACGTAAACGGGCGAGGCGTCGCCGGTCGCCGTAAAATTGACGGCCGTCACGTCAATCTCGGGCAGGTCGAGCGTTTTGTTGTACGTGGCCGACTGCCACAGAGTGATGTCGAAGACAGGATCGATCATCGGGGCGAGGGCCGGGTTTTGGAAGGCAAAGACGACGGGGAAGATGGCTGACGGCGCATAGGTCTCATTGCGTGGGAAGATGAGGTCGACCTCCACAGTCTGGGGGAACGTTGATGTGGCGACGGCGACCGACGTCGTCCAAGCCGCGGCGAGCAGCAGGGCTGCTCGGCGGAGGGACATGCTGGCGGTGGAGTGCAATGGCGGCTGCAACTGTAGCTATAGTGGTTGTAGGTAGAAGAGTGCTAACAATTGGCCGCGGAGACAGGAAAGAAAAGAGTCAGGGAGAAGAAGTGTCGAGGGGGGCGACTGACGGGATGATAGACAAGAGGGAAGGTGGTGACGTGAAAAAGGGGATTTCCAAAATGGGCAAAAAGCAAACGCACAACGCCCAGTAAGCATAACCAAAACTCAAATCTCAAAACTCAAAGAACTGGGCACAAACTACTCGCTGTAAGATACGAGAAAAGGGGAAAACAAACATGCTAAATTAAGCATAGGACTAGCGGAGCAGGCGGGCGCCGTCCAAGGAACGAGGCCTGGCACGCATCCCGGCCCCGCAACAACCCCGTAGCCGAAGGATTGCGTTGCACCAGCGAGAAAGGCCGCCAACCGCGCCACAGCTCCCGGCCATGCTCTACCCAATGCCTGGTCGAACAGCACACACGTGCGCTGTCCGACCCCCCGACAAGCGGGAGTGGCGTGCAGATCGGTTTGGTACGCCATGCTAACCGCATCGTCCGTTGCACCTCCAAGGCTCTCCAAGACACTATCCGAGACTCTTCAAGACCCCCAAGACCCCCCAAGACCCAAGACTGTCCAAGACTCGCCATGGATGCCCAAGCCGCAACGGGCCGCGGATCGGATAACAGAGACGCGAAACGAGAAGCCGCGCTAAGCATGTAATTACGAAGAACCCCAAATCCTCCGAGGTACGACGTCGATACAAGAGGAACGCAAGTGTAAACTTACAAAAGACCTCATGTGAATAGCCACATAGCCCGGGCTTATACTCGTACGCTCCTGGCCTTCGGCCGTTCGTGTCTACCCACGTGCACACACCGACGCCGGGGTGTGCATCCTGATGGTACTATTCCCCTTCCTTAGGGTGGCCATCCAGGCCGATGTTGTTCTCTGTCTTTCCTCGAGTTGGAGAACGCTTGCTTTTGTTTCAGGACCGTCTAATTTGCTGTAAGTTTATGTGGCTAGTGGCACTATCTATGCTTACTTTCTCCAAGATCTTCTACAGAGAAACCACCGACCGAAACTCTGCTCAACCCCTACATGCAATCTCTTTTTTCTCTCCGTTCCCGATGCGCCTCACCCCCATCGCCTGCATGATATGACTAAAGTCTAAAGCCACGGAGTCGTCAATCTCGGTTTGCAGGAGGAACTAATGAAGAAGGAACACGGAAATAGATCGAAACAAGGGGAGACAGAATAACACCGAAGACAAAGTAGGGAAATCAGGAAAGGACGACAAAAAACCCCTCATGAACAGATCCAACCTACCCAACATCGACCTGGGTAGCACATGATCAGTAGATGTTTTGATCATGCCTCGAGCACGTTGGCGAAGAAGACGCCATCATAGGTGTCGTTCTGGGTTTGTTTCCCTTTACCCATGTTTTGGCACTTCCCATCCTTCCGACGTACCCGAGTATTCGCACATTGGAGGGCAGGTTTCCTGGTCAAGCTCATTCCCTCAATTGATAGATGTGTAAAACGGAGACACTCTCACAACCTCTATAAACGAGCTGACTATCCCACTGTCTGAGGACAAGCCGAACATCACCAGGGCCATCTTCCGCCTCAGTTCCCTGCCATTCTTTGCTAGTCGCTCTTTTCTCCCACACCTGTCACTCTTTTGATTCTCTCCAAACAGTACTTCTTTTCTTTTATTAACGCCACTCAATCGTTTTTACAAATTCCACTTGCCACAATGAGTCGCTTCTCATTCCTTGCCGCCTTCGGCTTGTTCGTTACGGCCCCGGCTCTGACGGCGGCGGCGGCCGTTGCGGCTCCTCCCCCATCAGTTGGCCACCAGATCATGGCCCGGACTGTGAACTGCGAGCTGCAGATCACGGCCAACGACAATGCCACCTGCGTTCAGTTCTCGAGCGAATGGGGCCTGTCTGTAGCCCAGTTCGAGGCCCTCAACCCTACCGCTGTCTGCCCGACGCTGACCGCCGACACGCCCTACTGTGTGCTTGGAATCGTTACGGGCAACACGACCAGTTCGTCGTCTGAGGTGGGACCCAACCGCAGCAAGACAACGTTTAGCTACACGCTGCCCACAGGCACCGGTGGCGCGTCTAGCACGGACATTTCCTTCTCAACGTACGCGACCACCAAGACCACGTCGACCACCAAGACCACATACACCTCCATGTCGACCTCGGCATCCACCACAGGCCTGCCGAGCCCGACGCAGGCCGGTCTGGCTGCCGCCTGCAACAACTTCCACAAGGTCGTGAAGGGCGACTCGTGCACCGCCCTAGAGACCACCTACAATATCAGTGCCGCCGAGTTCCAATCTTGGAACCCAGCCATCAACGCCAACTGCCTGGGACTACTAAAGGGCTACTACGTCTGTGTCGGCATCCCCGCTGCGACGAGCAGCTCCACATCTGCTACCAGCACCACGACCTCCACGACGACCACGACCATCAAGTCCGAGACAAAGTCCATGACCTCCCAGGTCAGTGCCACGCCCTCGTCGACGGTGCCCTCGCCATTGCAACCAGGCACTTTTGACAACTGCACGGCGTACCACCTGGTCGTCTCGGGCGACAGCTGTGCCGACATCGAAACAGCCGCGGGCATTTCGTCAGCCCAGTTCTTGGCGTGGAACGCAGGCGTCGACAGCACCTGCTCCAACATCTACGTCGGCTACTACCTCTGCATTGCCGGCGGCGGTGGCGCCGTCTCGTCCACACCCTCCCCCCTCCAGCCTGGTACCTTTGGCAACTGCACATCCTACCACCTCATTGTCTCGGGTGATTCCTGCTCTGCAATCGAGACCGCAGCCGACATTACTTCGGCTCAGTTTCTAGCGTGGAACGGGGGCGTAAATTCCGGCTGCACCAACATTAAAGTTGGCTATTACGTGTGCATTGCAGGTGGTGGAGGCACCGTGTCGTCTGCCCCCTCGCCCCTGCAACCGGGAACGCAGTCAACGTGCACAGAGTACCACCTGGTCGTGTCCGGCGATTCTTGCTTGGCCATTGAGGACGCAGCGGGTATTTCGTCAGCGCAGTTTTTGGCGTGGAACACGGGCGTCAATACTGCCTGCACCAACATTGACGTCGGTTACTATGTCTGCGTTGCCGGAGGCAGCGGTATCGTGTCGAGGCGCCGGACAAAGCAGCGCAGTCAAACACCTGGAACGCGGAACGTGTATGTATTGGAGTCTGAGGGAAGCCGATAGGAAATGAGGGTCTTTAAGTGGTGTGCTAAGGCAGTTAGTATTGTAGTATCTTTTTTTCTTATCTTCTATCCTTTTCTTATTCCTCGCTTCACCGGTTTATCTGTCATACCCACCGAATCTTCCCTTGGGAACCTCTACAGATCACAAGCAGCCGCTGCACCCTCCGGCACCGCCGTTAGGCAGGTAGGCATTGGCGTGCACAGATCTGCACTGTCTGGACAGCCTATGGTTTCTGTGCTACTCAGCTGCTTGCGCAACAACAGCATGTATACGGTTAAAAGCATACAGTCCCAAGCATACAATTCCGGGCACAAACGAGGGTCCCTAAAACATGAACATATCTATAAGGGGAGGAGACCGCGAATAACTGATAGGGCCACCATCCTTTGAGGGTCGTCGAGCGCAGGACGTGTAGTGCGAGCCCCTGATGCCTATGGGCTTTGCTATCTCGCGAATGAAGGGCAGCTTGGCCTGCGTGTAGCGGTGCTTGTTTTTGAAGTAAGGGACGGTGTAGGAACCGAAGATTTTGAGGCTTATGCCGTAGGAGCCTTGAACAGCGAGCATGGGGGTGGACAGTAGGACGGCACCGCCAAGGGCTTTGCTTTAAGGCTGCCGTTCATACATGCAGACGTCGAAACAACGTTGGAGGGAGGCTAGGGCAGTCGAGACAGCACCAGAACCGCTGGCGGCTATGGCAAACCGCTCGTAGGGATGCCACCGTTCCTGAGCCATTTGCTAACACATGTTGATATTTCTTCGAAATTGCAGCTGATTTTATACCGACCGCACACGTCCCGAAGGGCTCTTCGACCGCGTCCTCTCATTTCTGGCACTCAGGCCACGATCTATCGTCGTCCTTGTGGGACTGTCATGCCATGTAGAGCACCAGAGCATGGAATCCAAGTATTGCTACTTTGCGGACCAATCAGCCCCCTTTCCATGCTGGTACATGTACGTAATTGCTATTGAAAGCACCAGCGGCGGTTCGCACTTTGGCGTCCACTCCGCAATTGGGCCAGAATCGTACCGGGTACTCCGTACATACTTCGCAGGTGGCATATTTGCTTAGCCTACCTACATGGGAGTTATTCCGCACTGTTTCGTTCGACTCGGTGTCGTATTCGAGTAAGCTGCGGGGGTTACGGCATCGGCAGCTGTCCCCCTGTCTCTTTTCCGTTTCTCTCCTGTGTCCCCCCTGGGGTTCCTCTTCTAGCTGGACTCGTAGAGATGACCTAATAAGAACGTCAACTACGGTACTTTCGTCTCTCATACAAACCTAGTATGACCAGACACGAGCTTTTCTTTACCTTGTCTCCCTACCCATTCCGCCATGTGTTCCCCTTCGAACTCAGTAAAGACTCACTAGTTCCCCGCATCATTCAACGCTAATTTGGGTTGCGGAGTGAAAGTGCGGGGGGCTATGATTATCCCTGTCTGAGAAGTAATCGAAAAGTACTTATGTGACATTTGCATTCACATGTTTACACATGTTTGTCCCAAAGACTGTGAAAGCCGAGGGTTGGGTCTGCGAGGAGCACGATGGCAGCGCCTATAAAGGCCTGCCTAGCCCGCATGCACACTTGATGCCACAGCTGGATCTGCCGCAAAATCGCAAACAGCCGAACAATCCAACAACCCAGCAACACCCACCGCTTCAGCTTACGGTACTCAACGAAATGCGCCTCTCTCTCTTCTCCAGTATTGCCTTGCTGGCACTATCTGGCCGCGCCACGGCCGATGGGGCGGCTATTGTCAATGCACTGGGCAACGTCAACACCAAGACACTGGCCCTCGAAAATACAGTCCAGTCTTGGTCTGGCGATATTCTCGGGTCGCTCCCAATTGTCACCAAGAGTGCCAGTGCCTTGCTAGCTATCTGCGAAGGCAGAGACACGGCCCAGAACAGCGCCAACCTAACAATAAACGAGGCGATCAGCATCGCCACGGCCGTTGGGACGCTGGCACAGACAGTCAACAGCACCATGACGGCAATTATCGACGCACATGGCAAGTTCAAGCGTATTCTCGAAGCGCCCATTGTGCTGTTGGATTTGAAGGCGCAGAAGAGCGCGTCGGATGAAATGAGCAAAGCTATTCTTGCCAAGGTACCGACAGCTCTGCAGGGCATTGCGGCAAACCTGGTAGCTCCTATCGACAGCTCATTTACTCTGGCTATTGAAGAATATGATATTTGGAACGGTATTTGAAGGGTGGAGGGTGGTGGCTCTCTTCTGTAATATATGATTATACATCTTAAACCGATGAGACATGCTCAGCCCCTGGGAAAATTGTGTCACAACATCGGCCTCGTATCATTTTCTGCCATATTAGAGACATTTTGTCCGCTAAACTGTTGCATCGTTTAGAAGAGCGCGTCAGTGGTATTGTATCTATAACGTGCGCAAGTCTGTCGCCGGTGTGCGCAAATAGTTTCGTTCATTTTTATAAAATTGAATGCAAATATGTCTTTAAGACGGGCCCCTTGTCCTGTACTGTGAAGGCCTCGTGAAAAATACAAATAACTAAATTACGGTTGAATATATCCCTATACCCCGAGGGCGCTCATTGTCCATCGCCCCGGTATTATGTCCACCCTGGAAAGCAATAGTGTTCTGAGGGCGTACATCGACATGCATAAAGTTCATCGTGTAGTAGTTCTCCGACCGTCGGTGAATCCTCATAACCTCCGGCTCCATGTCCCAGTAACTCAATGGGCGGCTAAAGCTAAAGTACGTGTGGAATTGGGGAATCGAGTCAAACGGACCACACCCTTTTGGGAATGCGTAGTCTATTAAAATCGTTGAGGGCGAGGCACCTCATCTTTTGTCGGGCTCCGTGCGGATACACGAGTAAAAGAGTGAATACTCATCTGGACAAACTGTGCCTTTTCATGGATGTAGTTTTGCGTATGCGCTGAAATTCTCCCAGGTAGGAACCTGCGCGAGCCCGCGCCCCCCAACGAGAACGAGAGCAATGGCATACTGCGACAGGAATCAACCACTTGCCTTGGACCACGCTTGATTCGTATATTTCAGCATCTTCCACTACAGATGTCAGATATCCAGCGGCTCCGTCGTGAATCCGTATCCCCAGCCAGACAATTGCATCCAGATGGATTGCAGATCGATGGACTTGGCCGAGGTGTCGCCGGTGGCAAATTTGATGGAGGCATGCAAGTTGGGCATTGAGATAAGAGACGGGTAACCGTCACCGGGCTGCGGCCGGAATTCAGACTCGTTTGCGGCGTCCTCGCTCTCGTTCTCGTCGGGACGCACGGGCTCCCGTGCGTCCTGGCTGAGAATGGTCTCGTCGAACTCGCCTACGTAGGCCGCCTTATAGAGGCCATGCATGGCCGTGAGGGCGGCGGTCCATTGGCGGGCGGCCTTCCAATCGGTAGCGGCCCAGGAGGTGACAAGCCGGTGGACGAGGGCGAAGTAGTGCTCGGCACGTTTGCGGCTGCCGGGGCGCATACAGATCTCGTCATCGGCGTACTGCAGCCAGAGAAACATCTTGGCCACGATCAAGACCGAGGAGGCAACCCAGACGGTCTGAAGCACGGGCAGGTGGGCGTCGCCGGAGCCTCGGGTCGGTTCCATAAAGAAATCGAGCATCTCGCCGGCCATGAGGGCGTTGGAAACGCACGTCTCAAGGATTGGCTGGTCGCGGTAGAGATAAGACAGGCCGGCGGCATCGACGAGATCGACCATCTTGGTGTAGATGGTGAGGTGAGGTAGGTAGCACTGGTGGGCGACGCAGGCGGCGCTGCGCAGGAGAAACTGCATGGCGACAAAGGACCGGGCCTGACCTAGGTGGTCGTGGTCCTCGTAGTTGGCGGCGCTCCAGATCTGGCCCGGGGGCAGCGCGTCGACCCAGGTCCGCAAGGCGGCATTACGAGTGAAGAAAGTGCTTCGCGGGTCTGTTGGGGGAAAGGTGTCCTGGTGGCGGCGCGAGTAGCCAGCAAAGTCGACCATGTCACTCCAGAGACAGACGGTCTTGATGAGATATGGGGTCAGGCCGAGATCTGAGGGCCGCGGGTAGGCGACCAAAGTGTGCAGTAGCACGCCCCTGGTCTCCTCCTGGTAGACAAGCGACACGTCGGTGCCGGGGACGGCGATGGAGACGTTTTCGAGCTGGATGGTACGATGCTTGGCCAACAGAAAGGCCAGCGTACGGTCGAAGAGGAGACAGGCCCAAAAGGTGCGTCGCCGCACTTCTTGCTGGCGGAGGCTGTGTCGCTGGTGAAACTCTTTGTTTAGCCGCATGATCTCGGCCATGCGGATGGCCGTCCCGCCAAAAAGCCAGTGTCGCGAGCCGGAGTTGGACAGCAACTCGGCCATGGCAAGCACGAGATTGGACTGGATACGGAGGACTAGCTCGCGTCAGCTGCTAGTATTGGAAATGCAAGCAGGGGTGACAGGAAAAAGAGAGAATGCAGAAAGCAAGGGAGCCTACCACTGGGCTCGTCCGATGTCGCCTTGGCCAAGGACCGGGCCTTTCGCATGTAGGACCGGGAGACCTCGGCGGACGACGAGGCGCCAAACAGGGTCTCTGCGGACTCCTGGGGAACATAGCGGGCGCAGAGGGCGAGGATGGCAGACGAGAGGAAATGATCCTGTCGACATTTCTGTTCAAAGTCGGGGCGATAATCAAAGGAGCAGAAGTCGTTGGCAAAGTGGCGCTCAAAAAAGAGATCGAGACAGAGCTGCAGGGCCTGGGGGTCTAGATCGGCTTTTGCCTGTGCAACGACCGACGGCGACAGCGACGGCGACAGCGACGCGCTCGGCGGCGGGAAGACGTCCAGGGCGTCGCTTTCGGCGGGCGACCCGGGGCTCTCGGAGACTCCGAAGCCGGTCCAGACGCACACCAGGCCTCTTCGCCGGCACTGCCCACAACGGGGACGGCTTCCATCACACTTTGTCTTGCGTCGTCGGCTGTGGCCAGGGAATCAGTAAGGCGCGCACCTCTCTCCCATTGGATGATCGACCTGCGCCGAGGAGAGACAATTGACCAGCAGCAAGACACAGCCAATACGGTGACTTACCATAAGCCGCATGCCTGCGGGGTTCTCGTGAACGCGCGACGCATTTTTGCGGTCGGGTTTGTCGTAGCTCTGTCGCAGAGAGGACGGTGGAGAGGACGGAAAAGCCGGCCAGTTGAATGTTTTCGACACTGGATTTCCGTCGAGATTCCCGGCGAGGTCAATGGCATGTCATCTATTTGCCTCCGGACCCGCAGTGGGGCCGAGATATCGGGATGCTCTCTGATTGGTCAACTTACACAGCAAATAACTGTGCCTGCATTGGTGGCCAGAGGGAAGCTCTACGGAAGCTCTACGGAGTAATCTGGAGCAGTCTGGAGTAACCTGGATCCGGTTCTACGGCATTGTGTGCACTTGCTGATCAGGCCATGACGTGAATGGCAAGGAAAATACTCCCGGCTACGGCCTTGCCATGGTTGGTCCTCCCGCTCCCGGTATGCTGGCCACGGGATCGGCAGCAACGCATTCTGCAGGACGTTCTGCCGTTGCACACCGTCTAGGCTCCGAAAGCAAAGGTCCCGGCTGGGCGCCTTCCTTTGGAGCCGTCTTGTTGAGATTGCAGCTTCTCCAAGCGCCGTGGAGTTGGTAGGGCTCTACTTGGCCTAGCCAGACTGGATCTCGTTTCCGTATCGGCAAACGAGAGCCGTTTCGCGCATGGCAAGTAAGCGAACACAATGAGAACAAAAAGGTGGGACGGATGAACGAATAGACTGTATGCACCCAGCGATTTACTGGAGAAGCTAGAGTGTGCTCCTAGATACCATACTACGAGAGGCTAGGCCTTGGGGCTGTGCTTCTAAGAAGATTCTGAAGGAAAATCCCGACCTGCATAATAAAACAACGTATCAACGAGCACCCAATCAACCCGGCTCCTCATGATCTAGTCCCGGTTTTCTTGTATACCCGCGTGCCCAACTTCCACACCTCGTCGACAACCAGCTGCGTCGCCCCCGTTTCTGATTGCACCTCGGAGAAGATGACTAGGTCGGCGTCGGCGCCGGGATCCAGGCAGCCTTTTCGAGAAGCAAGCCCGAGCATCGCTGCGGGAGTTGCCGTCACGGCCTTGAGGGCGCGGGGCACCGGGGCCGCTGACCAGGCGAGGAAGTTGTTTACGCACTCGATGAGTGTGATGGAGCTGTAGAGTTGGGTCAGCGTATGGCGAGCACGTTTTGTGGGATGGTAAAAGAGGACAACTCACCTGCCGGCAATCTTGTCCGTGCCGTCAAGACGCAGCGTGGGCCCAACCTTGATGATTGTGCTGTCAACTTCGCCGTTCGCCCAGGGATAGGCACCGTCGGGCAGGCCGACTAAATGCATGGAGTCCGTGACGAGGATGAGGCCCTCTGGGTGGGTGTTGAAGGCGATGGTCACTGTCGTGGGATGCAGGTGGATGCCGTCGGCGATAATGCCAAAGTATGGCCGGGGCCGCGTCTCGGCGACGCCGAGCACGCCGAAGATGCCCGGGTTGCGGTGGTGCAGCGGACGCATGGCGTTGAAGAGATGCGTAATCATCGTGGCGCCAGCCGCCACCGCCTGCGACGCTTCCTCATACGTAGCCTCCGAGTGGCCGATGGAGCAGACAATGCCACGGGCCGTGAGCTGGGGGATCAGGTCTGTCATGGCTGCGAGCTCGGGCGCGACCGTGATTTTCCTGACGGCGGCTATGGCCCTTTGCGCATTCTGGCGGTTTTGGCCGTTCTGGCCGTCCGACTGGATGCCACCCGGCGAGCCCAAGTTGGCCGCGCCATAGCAGGCTTCAATGTCGGCAAAGCTGGTGGCCTGGCGCATGACGTGCACATCGTGGATGCCGTTCTTGGTCGGGTTGATAAAGGGGCCCTCGACATGGGCACCAAGCGACTCGGCGCCGTCTGTGGCTCGTCGCGATGTTGTGGGTCGCAGGAACGGTAGTGCCTGGATGGTCAGCCTTCTCTAATACTTCATTCTTTCGGTTTTACTCTGTCATGGTCACCTTTTGGTACAGTTCGGACCGCTGGCTGGTCAGCGTCGGCACATACGACGTGACGCCCGTGGTGACGAGCTTCTTGTTCACGTCGGCAAGGCGCTCCCGGTAGTTGTTGTCGGCGGACGGCAACGTGGAAAAGTTAAAGCCGAATGCGCCATTGAGCTGCACATCAATGAGACCCGGCGACAGAATGCGGCCGCCGAGGTCGACAACGGTGTCTGGCAGAGCGCCGTCGTCGAAAAAGGCGGCTTGGCTGGAGAGGATAGTGCCAGTGGCAGAGCTGACCCAGAGGTCGTCCACAACCAAGTCCTCACCGCGGACGAGGCGGCAGTTGGTGAACTTGGTGATGCCGCTCCGACGGGGCGATGGTAGTGCTGACGGCATGCTGATGACCGGGCGAATCTGACAATCCTACGGAGTCGTTTGTCGTCTGTCGCTGCGGCTTGATAGCTAATGCCATCTTCGAAGTGATCGTGGTTCGACAACGCGGCAGGAGCTGCTGTCTACCAAAGACGTTATCAACCAGAAGTACCCTCTGCTTGATCCATCCAGTATGACAACATCTCCATTCGGAGCACACTCTACGTAATGCTTGCGAAGCCGATCCCGGCTGATAAGACAAGGTGACGTCGGGTTAGCCGGCGACGACCGGCACCCAGGTCCTTTAGTCCGCTTCTGCCGTTAGTCGTGTGGATCCCGCCCCGATCCCTGTCTAGTGCTCGTGGTCTGGACCGGATGATACGACGTCTGGATTGGGTGTTTTTTCTGAATTTACGTCTGCAACGTAAGGAGCGAGTGCTTTGGCTGACCGGGGGACGGTTTGAGAAGGATAGGAAAGTCAAGGGCATATGCAACGTGGGTGATTAGGAACAGTTTGAGAAGCATGGGCACGTAGTTGATTGAGAGTAAGCTGAGAGCACGCACTACGCATCCCGTGGTTCAACAACCACAACGCGGCCCAACACGCCGGCGTGTGCAAAACCCTCCTCCTTGACAACTCTCTCTAGTAGGTCCCGGTAGTTCTCGCCGGGCGTCACGACACCCAGAACGGCTGGGTCACTAGTCTCGGCGTCCGTGGCCAAAGGTACGGTGCGGCCGCAGAGACACAGGAAGCCAAGCAGGGCAAACAGAACGGCCTCCTTCGCGCCTGGATCGAGCTTGATTGGCGCGGCGTCGAGCTTCGCAACGCGCGTCTCGGGGAAGCGCGCCTGCAGGTGGCGAAGAATGTTGGGGTTGTAGGCGCCGCCGCCGCAAAGATAGATCTCGTCAAGGTGGGCGCCAGCCCGGAGCAGGGGCACGGCAAAGTTCTCGTAGGCCTGTGCGATGGACTCGGCCGTGATGCGCGTGACGGTGGCAATGATACCGTCGGGCGACGCGCCTCGGGCTTGCAGGCGCTCGACGAGCTGGCGAGCGACGTCATCAGAGAACAGCTCACGGCCGGTCGTCTTAGGGGCCGGACGGCTGAAGTAGGCTTCTTCGGCCAGGTATTCGCGGACAAGGTTCTCGTCGATCTGATCCTCGCCGGCGGCGCCCCGGAGGCCATCCCGATCGTAGTGTTCCTTGCCTTGGGTCAGAATGCGCATCGCGGCGTCGATGAAGACGTTGCCCGGGCCTGTATCAAAGGCAAAGTAGCTGCAGGGAGCATCAGCCCCCGGGACCGCGGTCTTGGTAGAGCCTAGCAGCACGGATGCATTCCCTGACCTGTTAGTATGATGGTCATCTAACTAAGAGTGGTGGCGGGATAGCACCAGTCTGGAGCAGGCATGCCGTCCTTTCCGAACTGGAACACATACCCATTCCTCCAACATTTTGGATGATTCTCGCCACGCCTGGGTCGGAGAGCAGGGCGGCTTCGAAAAAGCCAGAAAGAGGCGCCCCCTGGCGTCCTGCAGCAAGTTCAGCAACACGAAAGTTGGAGACAACAGTTCTATTGCTCGGTTAGAACAGAAATGAAGCCGACCATCGCGTCCATCCACCCTGGGACGACCTGCCTTTTTGTGCGCTGCGCAATCACAGACGGCTCGGCCATCTGCAGCGTCGAGCGATGCTCGCCCACAGGTTGGTGCCACAGGGTCTGGCCATGGCTCGCGATAATGTCCACCTGCGCAAGGTTCACGCCGGAGGCCTTGACGGCACGGGCAAACTCGCGACCCAGCGCAAAGTTGAGATCGCACACCTCGGCCATGCTGGTTGCGGCACTCACCTCGTCGGGCCGGCAAAGACGCAGCACCTGGGCGCGAATTTTAGGGTCTACAGCGACCTCAGTGTAGGTCAGGACCTGAACGGCAACGTCATTGGAGCCGGACACCGACGAGATGCGGCAGTGCGCGACATCGACACCTAGAAAAAGCATGGAGATCAGACTTGGCATGCATCAGCAGCAGAAGGTATGAACGGGCTTACCGTCAACACTTGTGCCGCAGTTCAATCCGAGAACGTGGAGAGTGACCATTTTTGGGGGGGTGGCTGTGAGCAGCCTGTGGGATGTTGAAGAAGAAACGAAGCGAACAAAGAGGCTAACAAAGAGGCGCGAAGAAAAGCATATCGATGTTGTAGGAGCGTCGCAGCAGCTGTAGTCCGTTAAGGCGCCGTTTTTAGTGATACCCACACACACTACTGGTAGACCGGCTGGTCTGTCTACAAAGTACAGAGCACCAACTTGTCAGACGATAGTTTTGAGTTATGTTTTCGGGCAGCCTCATGCGATATTATCATATAAAAACCAAGTCACAAACAGCCCCCATTTCCAATATCACACCAAGCTGTCGCCCACCGTCTTTTCTGCCAACCCCGCCGCCTCCTTTCCGGTTGACTCCGGCGTGCCCGGCGTGCCCGGCGTGCTCGGCGTCTCCGGCGTCAGTGCCCGTCTCAGCGAACCTGTAGAGGCCTTGAGCTTTGCCCTGCCCTCAGCTGGTGAGCATCCCAGAGAAGCCACCAGAATGCCGAGCTTCACATTGCCCTCGCAGCGGGCGAGGACGTCGTCCAGCACCGCATCCTGTGAGACGTCGAGCACGGCCGTGGGCGGCACGGCTAACCGGACGATGCGCCGGGCCCTGTCGCGCAGTTTTTCGTTGGACATTTTCAGGTCCACCATCTGTTCAGTCAGCACAGCACAGGACAATCTCTGCAGGGGGGCGGTAAGGTACTGACCAGGTTCCCAAAGGTCTTGCCAACGAGGATTTGCGATCCCGTGGAGATCATGTTGAGAATCTGCACGTCAGCCTTGTGTTATTGGTCATTACGAGAGAGGGGGGACATACCATTTTCGTTGCCGTGCCGGCTTTGAGCCGGGTGCTGCCCGTAACCACCTCCGGACCGGTGACGCATTCGATCAAAATATCGCAGTGCCCGTCATATGCGCTGGGTTGCACACATGTCAAGCCCACCGAGGCTGCCCCGACGCGCCGCGCATGCTTGAGGCCACCCATGACGTAGGGTGTCCGGCCCGACGATGCGATGCCGATGACGACGTCGTCCTTGCCCAGAGGCGGGCTCAGGTGTGCGAGGTCGACCGCGCCCATCTCCTCCGAGTCCTCGGCGCCCTCAACAGCGTTGCGGATGGCATGGTCGCCTCCTGCAATCAGGCCGACGAACTGTCCGGGAGGTGATGAAAACGTTGGTGGGCTGCCAGCGGGCGGTCAGAGAGCAGACACAAAACACATCACGAGGGGACCTTCGTAAGCGAGGGCTACTTACATTTCAGACGCATCCAAGATGCCTAGCCTAGTAGAGACGCACCGAGCAGTTAGCCAGGGAAACGTTTTCAAGAGGCTCAAGAAGGAACCTCAAGCACATTCATGGAAGGCGAGCATTCAGTTACCTTCCACTGGTGCCCGCTCCTGTATAGACTACCCGGCCGCCCATCAGCAGGCGGGGTACAATGACATCGATGGCCGCAGCAATTTGAGGCAGACACGTTTTGACGGCATTCGGCACGGTCTGGTCTTCTTCATTTATGACCCCTGGCGTTGTGGTTTAGCAATCAGCATTTAGCATCCATCATTTCCGACCACACAAGCCAGGCTACCAGAGGGGAGACTTACGGCAAAGTTCCAGTGATGATATTGTATCAATGTTGGTTGTTCTGGCATTCTTCTGCTCCGTCTGCAGAGTGGCCAGATTGACGGTCATGATGGCGATGCAGCGTGGATGTAGCGATGCCGCCTTGCTTCTCTGGCTTCCTGCAGTGTGGATGAAGTGCCGTCTTGCTGGCTGCTGATGTGCGGATGAAGCGAGACGGTCTTATCTCGATGGTGTGGCGGTCTGCTCTCCAGCCTACGGCTGCACTGGACTCAAACCGGATCTTGGTTTAAACGTCCTTGGCCGCAAGTATGGCCCATGCGGGTCAGGCTTTCGCCCGATCTTCCCGCAAAGGTTCCTGGAGCTAAAAACAAACCCCGGCCGATGCGGATAACCCGATCAGCTGCCTCGTAATCGGATCCGCCGCTCTAGTGGGCCCGCCGCTTGTTGTGAGTCTAGCTAGGATTTCTCCGTCGCCGTCCTCGACTCGCCATCTGCGTCGGACAGCAATCTGAAGCAATCTCCCCCCATCTGGCGGTTGGTCTGTTCATTCTACCGGCCACCTGTGTTGCCGTTTCGTTGCGCCTCTGGTCTACATGGTTCCCCGCACAACCGCAGGCCGCTACTGATATTGATCCCATGGAGACAGCTTCTCGGCAAGAGAGTTCCTGCGACCACAGGGCCAACCAGGATCCGCATCGTCGAGATAAGACGTTTCTTAGTTGCAGTCCCCCGGCGTATAAAGCTGTACATACATATGCCCGGCAGTGCACGGCCACACTTTCTGGTCACCACACCACTCCCCCATCACAGAACCTTTCCCCCATCTCGTCACATTGACTGCAAACCTCCACAGCCAACACACACATCACCATGGGTGCCAAGCTCCACAACTTGCGCGTGGCAGTCTGGGGTGAAGCTCCAGAGACCGCTGCGGAACGAAAGGTACAGAGGACAACTCCAATTGTCTTCTCCTCGCTTCTTATGGGTGACTGACAGAAGAAATCTAGCTGCTGCGCAAAATCGATGCTGCTATTTTGGTACGTTGCAAACTCCTCAGAAGTGTCCTCCTGCAATGATGTGAGCCCAACTGACAGCAATGGTCCGCAATGCAGACATACTGCTGTGTAGCCTTCTTCTTCAACTATCTCGGTAAGCGTTGCTTTGCTTCTACGCGCAGGCTGGTCCCTCAACCGCCATACCTTCCTCGCTACGTCGTCTGATCCCATTCGCTTACCAAACCTTCCGTCTCGATCCAGACCGCGCTGTTCTCGCAAATGCCTACGTCTCGGGCATGAAGGAAGATGTCGGGCTGGTAGGCAACCAGTACAACTTGCTGGTGACTTGTCTTTCTGTTGGCTGTACGTCCCACCCCGTCCTCATTGCACACACGGCTTCCGCCCATTTCCATACACGTGCAATCTTGCTCAGACAAAACAATAGACATTGTCGGACAGGTCCCGCACGGCCTTATCATCCAGAAAGTGGCACCTCGCATCTGGTTCCCCCTGATGACCGTTGTATGGTCCTGCCTGACCATGCTGTGCGCCACGTGCCACTCTTTCAGCGCCCTCGCTGCCGTGCGCTTCTTCCAGGGCGCCATAGAGGCCTCCACATACAGCGGCACCCAGTACATTATTGGCAGTTGGTACAAGGGGCCCGAGGCCGGAAAGCGCATTGGCGTCTTCCAGGCGTCGGGCATGGCTGGAACCATGTTTGCCGGTACGACTTAGTTCCTCGCGGTTTTTTCCATTTGACTAAGAAAAATAATAACAACACTCCCGCTGACATTCCTGGCAGGTCTCATGATGACGGCTATCTGGAGCACCATGGACGGCAAGGCCGGAATGGCCGGCTGGAGATGGGTGAGTTTCGATGGTTAAGGGTTGAGGAACGCTGCTAGACTTCAGGTTCTAACTCTCTCAGTCTTTCATCATCGACGGCCTCATCACCATCCCCGTGGCCATCTTCGGCTTCATCTTCTTCCCCGACCTTCCCGAGTCGACCAAAGCCTTTTATCTGAAGCCCCACGAGCGCGAGCTGGCCGTGAGCCGCCTCCCCCCCAAGAATCCCGACGGCCACAACATTGGCCTGTCGCTCATTAAGAGAGTGCTTTTGACTCTGAACTTGTAAGTGTTCTCCATTCCGCCAGCTTCAGACAAGCCGCAAATCCTGTCGAACCCGTCTACAGTACGAGTACTGACACGTCTCAGCTGGATCTTTACCATTTTCTGGGTCCTCGGCGGCGCCCTCGAAGCCTTTACCACGCAATCGTGCATGCTGCTGTGGATGCGCGCATCAAAGGAGTTTACCGTTCCAGAGAACAACAACTACCCTCTGGGCATCACCGCCATTGGTACGTCTTGCAGGTCCTTTGCCTGTGAGCAGACGCGAACATCAAGCTAACCATTACCGCTTCTTCATCACAGGCATTGTCCTCACCCTCACAACCTCCGTGGCCATCGATGCCACGGGACTCCACGCCCCCTTCGGATTCGTGGCCTGCACTGTCCAAATCATTTCCTCCGTCGTTCTTCTTTGCTGGGGCTCCATCGGCACTGGCGGCAAGATGGCTGCATACTGTACGTTTCCAACTTACCTGGACAACCGTATCAGCTGAACTATGTCTTGGCGGTGGTACGACTGTACTGACTGTCCTTCTAGACTTGGCTGGAACCGCCTACATGATCCAACCAGTGACCTTTGTTTGGGCGAACAAAATCCTGTCCCGGAACGGAGACGATGCTAGCCGTGCCGTTATTTTATACTCTATGAATGGTATGGTTCTACCCATCCCTCCCTCGGGCCCTGTCACTCTGCTAACATCGTCCAAGGTGCCTCTTCGGTCCTCTTTTCCTTTTGGGGAATTGTCTTGTACCCTGCAAGCGACGCAAAGAATGTAAGTTCATTACCCCGACGCCACTCATCTAAAGCAGGGAGGCCCAGATGGCTAACCACCGAGTCCAGGGGTTCCACAAGGGCACAATTGCTATGGTCGTCGTCTCCGTCTTGCTTGCTATTTGGATCTGCGTTGTATGGTGGCAAGACAAGCGGACTGCTGGCATGGAGCGGCCAGGAGAACCAGACATCCAAGCCAAGCTCGAGGATGATGTTCAGATTCCCGAGACTGTGGCCGTGACTTCAGACAAAGCAAAGGAGGCTGGGTTTTGAGTGGATTTGGGGACTTGAGCTTTGAGTCGTTCTAGGTGAATATATTGTGTGACGGTTGGAAGCGGTAGCTAGTCAGAAATTGTGTTTGCTTTCATTTTTATTCTCTACTTTCACATATCTTCCCATTTCCACTCTGCGGAGTATAAGCAGGCCCTCATAAATGTCAGGATTTTCCAAGGCTCCTAGAGCCGTGGCAGAAAGTAGTCAAACAGAAGAATCAGAACACTGTGGTCGGGGTCTGTGGTGCCCTCCTCTTCACAGGGTACGATTTTGGGTTCTCCATCGCCTAATAGGCAGGAAGTGATTTTGTTTTCGAAGATCTCGGCTTACAAGGCCACTATCTTAATGACTGTATTATGTTGGTGCGTCGATGGCCATCATGGATAAGAGAATCCGTATGCCTCTGAGTTTTATAAACGGAGCCCGGAGATGCATTCTACCTTTGACAGTTTATTTAGTGAGTTGTACTATTACCTACTGCTCTATGTTTCCAGGTTGTACATGTCTAACGCTAACCGACTTCTATAATCCCGAAATGCAGACCAAGTCCAGCTCGCTATGTAGATCAGTAACTTAAGCCACCGTGTACTATACGTAAACCCGAGAACCCATGCTGTCGAGGGCGGGCTCTGGGGTGGTAGACCGGGAGAGCACTGTCGGGGGGTTCGTCACCAGGAGGAGCTTTGCTTGAATCTCAGCGGCTGGTGCAACAGCGACGGGGGAATATACCTCGTCCACTGTGACGTGGCCGTTTTTGGTGGGTAGTGAAGTATCGCGAATCCGAATGCCGCGAGGAACAGACTGAGCGACTCCTAGCTCGAGAGCGACCTGTTCAATGGATTTAAAATACTGCAGCAGCAGCGTCAGCACCCGTATTTTGCGTAAAGTAAAGTGCCATGCCGTGCCGCGCAATCCTGCCCACATACCTTCACAGTTTTGACCTGAAGCTCCAGTGTAGCATCCTCGTCGGCGACAATCATGGCGTGCCGGTGCAGCTGAAGGGCCGACAGCGTCCACATATGGTTGACGCCGGCCTCCACGCACTGGCGCAGCGCCAGGGCCTTGCGCGCGCCCAGCACAATGGTGACGACCTCGCGCGCGTCCAGCACGGTCTGTACGCCGACGGTCAACGCCATGCGCGGAACCTGGCTGGTATCGTTGTTAAAGAAGCGCGAGTTGGCCAAGATCGTGTCGTAGGCAAGCGTCTTGACGCGCGTGCGGCTGGCCAGGCTAGAGCCAGGTTCGTTGAAGGCGACATGGCCGTCTTCGCCAATGCCGGCCAGGAAAAGGTCGACGCCACCGGCCGCAGTGATGGCAGCCTCGTACGCGGCACACTCAGCCTCCAGATCGGCCGCATTGCCGTTCAGGATGTGCACATTCTCCGGCCGCACGTCGACGTGGGCGAAGAAGTGCTTCCACATAAACGAATGGTAGCTCTCAGGATGGTCCCGGGGCAGGCCAACATATTCGTCCTACATGTGGCATCGTCAGAACAAGAGTCTGATTAAGAGCACGGCAACCCCGCCAGAAGCAGTGTGGAACAGAGACACATGAGAAATGCACGCACCATATTGAAAGTCACGACGTTCCGAAAGGACACCTGGTCGTCGGTCAGCCTCCGGTACTGGACAGATCTAGGGAATCTCAAAGCTCGGGACCCCACACACCTCGCCGGCCTTGTATTTGGCAATGAGGATCTTGTATACATCCATGGGACTGCTGCCAGTTGGCAGACCTAGTACAAACGGCCGCGATGGGCTGGGCGCGAACTCGATCAGCCGCTGCGCGACGTAGTCGGCCACATAGCTGGCCGCCGAGCTGGCATTCTCGCGAACGATGAGTCTCATGACGAACGATGTCTGGGAAGCTGGATAGAAAGATTAGTCGTGGTTAGTTGAAGTCGTAGCCGGCCGGTCTAGGCAGGCCTACATGCTCTTATTCATCGTTCATCAATTCATCCACATCTCTAGGAACTGCCCTGGTGAGATAATTCCATAACACTGGAGCGGGTCAATTTGTGGTGGCGGTAGCATACATGCAAGGGGCAAAGGTGTCGGGATAGCCGACATAGCAGACGGGTTATCCGCGATTGCATTTCGACAGAGTACTAACCCGAATGCCGGGCGGAACCATATCGGAGGAAGGACACTACATTAAGTAAAGTAAAATTAGCACAGTGGCTAAAAAGACCTAGGTTAAATGCAAGATAATGCGGTCTGCACAGCAACCCACACTGTCGCTTACTGCCATGGGACGAAGAATGACGAAAGCCGTGGAGTATCTGATACATGGCCACTCTCGCGCAACGCAACAAAGGTTGTCCAATTTCCGTCTGACGTGTATCTTGTTGATGAGTGTCATCTCTTCAATCTCGCCTAGGCACGGTGTAGAGGGCAGGCGTGGGCAGTGATCGCGAGTGTCTGCTGATAAATGTCTAATATGACTGGTATCATGTTTGCCCTCCGTAGCACGGCCACGCTGGTCGACTGTCGAAGACAAAGCCACTCCGATCGATTGGAAGACTATCGCACTCTACTCTGGTGGTACTCGCCCAGGTCGCCCAGTCCCAAATCAAACGAATCCTGGTCGAATATTTGCGGCTCCTGCCATGCTGTACCCTCAGTGTCTCGCAGCGAGGAAAGGAAGTCCTCCACAGACGGCGATAGGTAGTCACTTGTGCCCTCCTCGTCCTCTCCACTGCGTGAGCCCTGCAAGGACCCTTGCTGCGGCTCCGGCAAGTCTTCCGGCATTGCGGCTGCCGAGTCTGCATCACAAAGCGGCTCGCCATTCAACTGTTCCAGCTGATGCTCCAGCTGCTGGCTCCCGGCGTCGAGCACGGCGACGGCGTACTTCATAAAGTCGGCACTGGTGGCGTTGATGCGCAAGATCCAACGGTACTCGGCCAGCTGTGACAGATAGGCCTCCCGCTCGTCCGCCTCGCCTACAACCCCACAGCTTGTCGCACACAGTATGCCGGCAAAGAACCCAATGATGGCGAGGCTGCGGCTGGACGAAAAGTACCAGAAGCTCTGCAAATGCTCGGCCTTTAGGCGTCGGGCAAAGTCGAGGGCCGCCGTGAAGCGGGTGCCGGCTGCGCGGCGCGTGATGGTGCGGAGATCCGCGGCGGGGCCCGGTGCTGCCACTGCCGCCGCCGCCGTAGCCATGCCAAAGCTGCCGTGGCTCCGCAAGATCACGCGGTGGAGTGTGATCTCGGCGGTGTAGTAGGCAAGGTGCAGGTAGCCAGCCGAGGACAGCTTCCGTGGCACCGTCTCGTCAATCGAAAGGGCCGGTGGGAGGTTGGCATGCCAGGCTTTGAGCTGCAGCTGCAGCGGCTTGGCTCGCTCGAGTACGTCGTGCGTGCTCTCGTGGCGGCGCAGCGCGCGTAGTGTGAAGAAGCGATCGAGAATCTCGGCAACGATCTCGCTGAGAGACACCATCTGCATGAACGTCTGCTTGCCTTTTTCAATCTCGGCGCTGCCTTCCTCCGAGTCGTCGTCCTTGGCTGTCTCGGGAAAGTCGGACGCGTCCAATGACCGAACGTCCCATTCCTCGGGCCGAATCAGAGAGGCCCGGCCATAGATCAGGGCACCCCATTTGTCCTGCATGAAGAGCGCCCAGGCCACGCGCTTGCGGACGCCGCGCTCCCAGTCAGGCACCTGCCAGTCACTGCAGTCCACGTTGATGCCCAGGCTCTGCGCCATGGCGACCAGGTAGCCGGCCAGGGTCCACGAGCTGACGTTCGGGCTCTGCATCAGGACCAGGCCACCCTGGAGATCGGAGATCTTGGGCCGCCGATGTGTGGCAAAGAGCATCCCCAACACCAAGGACTCGAGTTCTTTGGCGTCCGGCTTCGGCAAGCTCGACAAGGCCGGGCTGTACGACCACCAGTTCAGCGCCATAATGTAGACGGCGCCGAGCCCCGTGGGTGTGAGTTCGCGGTAGCTCCGGCTATACTTCTCCAGAAAGACCTTTTTGTGGATAACGGGGAAGCTGGGGTGGACGATGCGAAAGTAGAGATTGACGAGCTCGGGGCCGTGCGGTGTGACGAAGCTCTCAATAGTATCGAGGTCGGCCAGCTCGGCGTCTATCTCGTCCTGAGTGTCCGGCCTCATCATGAAATGGACGGTCCGGTTAGCACGGCGGAGAATCTGAGGAGGGCTGAAGATGGCACATTCTCCCTTTTCATTCCATGGCAAAGAGCGTGTCAATGAGGGATCGAAGTCAGACGTAGCCCCGATGACGGAACTTGACTGGCGGTTCTGGTGCCCGAGCGTCTCCTTGAGTAGAGACTTGCCCGAGAGGTGCGCGTAGTCTGTGACGGCCCCGTCTGAACACCAGGTCTCAGTAACACCTCGAGAATCCTGAAGATGATGGAGAAAGCTTCGCCTACCTTGGACACCCTGGAATCTCGCCCTCTGCTTGGGCCGATTCCCTGCACCGCCCCGCGTCTTGTCATCGTCGGACAAGACCCGTTTCTTTCGCGGCGCACTTTGGAGGTAGGTACACTCGATGGACCGCGACACGCACAGAAGGCAACTGGTGGCTTCCTCTGACGAAAACAGACATCGGATTTTCCGACGTCGGCAGTTATCGCATGGGCGTTGCTCCCGCGTTCTCGCACCGCCATCCATCGTGCTGCCCAACCCAGGTGCAGCGGCACGGATCGGCCCTAGGGACAAGGCTGCGTAGTGCCGCAGGCTTGGGATCAACGGTCTAACGGTTGGCAGATAGAGATGGGTATGATAGACACTGCTACGTCGACCACAGAAGGCCGGGGACAGCCTTGTCACGGGCTATCTCGGATGCGCGACGGAGCGAAGCATGGAAACCAGGCCGCATCTCGGCCGATAACGCGATAAGCAGCATCGACCATGATTGGTGCTACACGCAGGTTCGCCTGTGGCGTATGATGGCCGAGCCGGCAATAGTTTAGACTAGTAAAATACGTTGAGAATGCGACACGCTTTCAAGCACACCCCGAATAAATGTTTAAGAGAAAACACTGGGCAGTGTGCCTGTATTTATATTGCTTGGATTTGCGGGCTTGGCGAGACATCGCGACTTGGCACGTGAGGTGACATGCGTGGACAACCAGCCAATTAGAGGGCGTAATTTCTACATCGGCCCCGGCCGCTCTTGTTTTCTCTCGGCTCTGCCATGAGGGGGCCTGATTAGAGAACCAACAAGCCCAGCCACCGCCGTAAAATACAAAGCGGTGACGCAAGTCTGCTCCGTACGCCTGCCCATCTCGTTTGTGGCTACTATGGAGTCCCCTGTATTCGCTCCAGAATCGATGCCGGCATCTATTTCAAGGCTCGACGAAAGTCAACCACGTCCATCGGTTTTTGGCTGAGAATGGCGTCCAAGGCGAGCATCCCTGCCGCCATCTGGTCGACGACCTTGATCCTGCGCCCCCTCTCGAGGCCCAGCTCCAGCTCGCACGCGTCGTGCACCCAGCTCTCCATGCCGGCGAGGATGACGCCGCCCATGTTGACGACGTCAATGTGCCCGCCGCTGGCTTGAATGAGCCGCACTGTCGCCGCCATGATCTTTTCCCTGGCCACAGAGCGCGACTCCGGCTGCAAATCAGGCAAGCCGATTCCCGACGCACACACGCCGGCGAATTTTGACAGCTGCTCGTCGGAGCCGAGGACCACCTTGACGGCGTCGGATAGCATGTCTTCGTAGGGGGCTCCGGTGGTGACGATGCCAAACTTGGCGCGCGAGTCGAGCAGCTGGAGGGCTGCGAAAACGCTGCCTTCGAGAATGCCCACGACGGGCTTGCTGCCAAAGTGGGCTTGCAATAGGGTCACGAGCGGGTGGTCGCCGTAACCGGCGAGGAGGAAGCCGTCGAAATTGTCGGCAATGGCCAGGAGCAGCGGCAGGCAGTGGGCGGCGCTCTCGTGCATGTCGGTCATGGACTTGATGATGGAGGGACCGGTCGGACAGGTCCAGTATGTGATGGCGGTGTGGGGAAGGTCGAGGGATGATAGGATGGGCTCGAAGCTCTTGGTGAGAGAGACGCTGGTGTTGGGGTTGATGACCAGGACGCGAGCCGGCCGCGCTCTTTGGACGGCCATTGTTGCTTTTCAGGGGCGGCAGTTATCACAAGACGAAGCCAAAGAGGTCGTTGTGATCAACGAGCTCTGTCGAGGCTGTTCAAATCTGCCGACAGCGAAAAGGTCTTGAATATGACCAGCAGCGTTGACTTGTTGTCGAGGCGAGTAACCACAACGCCTGGGGGGGTATAGAAAACAGATGTGGCATCGACTAATGAGCAGAGCTCAATGAATATATGCCCCTACCTGTGTATTCGCATATTGAGACGATGCGGGATGTAGATGGTTGGAGGTATTAGCCGCCACTGCACCGAACCATTGGGTGCGGCGAGATGCAATATATCTTATAAAACGCACATCGTGGCGTCGATAAGATAGCAGAATGGCCCACGGCTGGGGCCCTTTCCTGGAAGCCCGCGGGCTGTGGCCGCGGGGCGCGGTGAGCGAGTGGACCGCCGCGCTTGTTCCCTACAAGGATGCGACGGCGGGGCGCGCGGCGGCGGGTCATCCAGTATTACTCGTGCCAATGGTTTGGCGATAAGCCAAGTCTTGGGTCGACGACGTCCACCAACTATGCTGGCGATAAGCCGGGTTTTCATGATCTCACCACGAACCGTTGGCAGGTTTCTAGCAGAGTCTGGCTTGTCACCACGATAAGGACCAGGAAAAGCATGGACGGGAAAAGATGATATAAAGACGGGCAGCCGTCGAGGTAGAAAGAATTCTGCTGGGATGTCAGACCAAGCAAACCAACAGCTGCAGATCCAGACGTTCTGCCGCAGAGACAAGTCTTCGCAAAGAAGCCAACCGAGCCAGCGATAGCACAGGAACAGCAGCGCCGCGGCCATCGTCACCATGGAAAACCCCAAACCCGACCTCGTTACCGCGGACGAGAAGATGCGCACTGGGGAGGCACTGTCCATTGCGTCCGGCACGGCCAACCAACTGGACGAGTCCATCCACCTGGATCCGGCGCAGGAGAAAGTGGTCATGCGCAAGTTTGACAAGTACATGCTCCCGCAGGCCTTTATCATTCTGCTGCTCAACTACTTGGACCGCTCCAACATGGGCAATGCCAAGGTCTTTGGCTTTGAGAAGAGCCTCGGCCTGGTGGGCAACCAGTTTGGCAACCTGGTCACCCTCTTTTTTGTTCCATACGTCGTGGCCGAGGTCTTCTGGGTCATGGCCGTAAAGCGCTTTGGGCCCAACTACGTGATCACGGCGGCCCTCTGCGGCTGGTGTGTCATCACCATCGCCACGGGGTTTGTGCACAACTACTCGCAGGTGCTGGCCTGCCGCATGCTCCTGGGCATGTTTGAGGCCGGCGTGGCACCGGCCTTTACCTTTACCTTTACGACCATCTACTCGCGCGCGTCGACGTCCAAGCGCGTCGCTATCATCAACCTCGCCAACGCCGTCTCGGGCGCCTTCGGCGGCATGCTCGCTTACGGCATCCAGACCATGGGCACACGCCGCGGCCTCGAAGCCTGGCGCTGGCTCTTCATCATTGAGGGCGCCCTCTCTCTCTTCATCTGCGGCTTCTGCCTCTGGACGTTTCCCAACAAGCCCGAGACGGCCTGGTTTCTCACCAGCGACGAGAAGGAGTTTATGCGCCTGCGCCGCCTGCGCGATGCCGTCCACAATGGCCACGACGCCGACAAGCTCGAGTGGAAGTGGGTGCGCCTCGCGCTCACGGACCCCTTTATCTATGTGGCCTCCATCGCCTTCATCACGTCCAGCGTGGCCATTTTTGGCTACAGCACATTTCTGCCCACGCTGATCAAGGGCTTTGGCTACACCAAGTTCCAGGCCAACTACCTCACCATTCCTGTCTACGCCGTCGGCGCCTTCTCTCTGGGCGTGCAGGCGTACTGGTCCGACCGCCTCAACCGCCGCGCCCTCTTCCTGCTCATCTCCACCTGTCCCGTTATCGTCGGCTATCTCATCTGCATCGGCACTTCCAACCGCGTCGCTGGCTACGTCGCCATGTTCATCCTCATCACCGGCGTCTACACTGTCTCTTGCATCATACAGACCTGGGTCGCCACCAACCTCGTGCCCGAGCACAAGCGCTCCGTCGGTCTGCCTCTCTTCGCCAGCATCGGCAACTGCAGCGGCCTTATTTCTGGCCAGCTGTATCCTAGCTCCCAGGGGCCGCGCTACATCATGGGCAACTCCATCTCCGCCGGCTTGGAAGCCGTTGCTGCCGTCTTTATCTGCCTCACCTGGCTTTTGCTCCGCCGCAGGAACCAACAGAAGGACAAGTTGATTGCACAGGGCGCCACGACGAGCTTTGCCGAAGGCGATGGTGCTTTGGACTTCCGCTATACTCTCTAGGCTGGCCACGAAAATATGGTGATGACGAATCCTGGATTGCAGCTCACTTTTTGTTGTTTTCATGCGCCTTGCCTATTTTCATACGTCGCATCTCAATATACTACCCAATATCTTAGAAAATATGCACTTCGTAGTTGTACTTTGTGCCCTCATGTGCGTGTCCTTGTGCTTTTGTCACCCTGTGCCGCATGGCCTGTGCTTGTTGTGGTCGGGCGGGGTTGTCTCGAAACACCACGCCTTGCGATAAGCCCTTAGCTCTCAGCCACTTTAAAGCCACCGGTGTCTACACGTAGACTTACACTGTCGTGTCTTAGGTCGGTGCGGGCCGTTTTGCAACAAGGGCGGGTTTATGGTGACCCTGTCAAGGCCGTGCGATGCCTTCCGTTTCCCCCTCTTTCCCGTTACGACTACAGTTCTTAAATTCAAAGCGTCAGTGGTCCATCTCTTACTTTTGGCAACGCTGGGCGTTTCGATCCTGAGTGGCTGTGTTGACTGGGCCAGAGAGTAAAGGGTAATACGGAACCGCATCCGAACCGCCTCCTAACCGCATCCTATCCGCATCCCAGGCGCCTATTTTCAACCAGGGGCACACAACCTCAGTTTTATGTTCCTACTGCTACTCAATACGGCTAGAACTTGCGGTGCGTCTCCGCCACGAGCCTACATTATGGACTCGGAGTGCTTCCTTCGTTCTGGCTGTATCACAGGCCTAGCCACCCCTAAAGGCCTAGCGAGATGTGATTGAAACACTCTCTGTGTGGTGTGGTGGTTGGCCGTGCAAACAGAAAGGGGCTATGTAACTAAGCCTGGGCGTCTGTGCTGCCGGCCTGCATGGAGGCCAAGGTCGGGCTGCCTCCATCCTACAAGACCTGTTTGAAATAGTGCATTGCTGAGCTCTGTCGTAAAAAAAAAAAACATAAAACAAGTCGAGCGACTTAAACCCCAGCTTCCTCCTCGTTATGCTATCATGTTCGACATATTCAACAAGTGCAGAGAAAAAACCATGGCTCTCAACAACTTACAATCCAAGCCTCCGGATGCAGGAGGCTCCGGCGAGTTTCTTGTACGGGGCGGTTGTGGTCACAGCCGTTGTTGCAAATTCCGCTCCCACGACTTGCTCTGCTCCTTTCCTGGCATCAGCGAGCCCTAAAATACCTGTCAAGCCCCCGCTCCATACGCTCGTATCAACCCGCCCCATTGCTCTTGGAAAATCAACCGGAACAAGCGAGTTCTTGTGCTAGACCTTCTCGATGATCTTTGCCACACGGCAGTGCCGTCGCAAGAGGCGGTGGTACCACTGGGAAAGCTGTCCCGCCACGTCGTCTGTGGACAGACGGGACGTCACCAGGGCAAAGCCCCTGGTGTTTTCCAGGGATGGTGCGCCAAGCTCTGGGTCGATTATTTGTCTGCGGCTGGGCTAGATCCACAGCTATGCAGCGATCTGCCGCCTGCTGCCCTCTCGACGAGCACATGCAAAGACGCCTTTGATTGTGCTCTCCAGGAGCAGCGAGCGAATGTTTGCGATTCTGACGATTCGTCGTCTGTTTCTGGTCCCAATGACGAGGACGAAGACGATTCCGCGTCGGTTTCTAGTTCCAACGATGAAGACGATATTGACTTGTCCTGTTGTGGTACGCCTGACACCACGATCTTCGACCTGAGTACAATCAACTCGACAACAATCTCCAACGAAAGGTCCACAAACCACGCCAGGGATATGCTCATCCCAGTCTCACTGCATCTGCCAGATTCCCAAGGCCGAAGTCCTACCTCCACGGTCTCTCAACTCGAATCTTCACAACAAGAAGAACGACAAGCACTGCAGAGGCAGCTGCAGATTCAACAAAAACCGCGCACATTCGTTGTCTATCGTGATCCAGATCCAGTCGAGGTTGTGCCGACAACCGTGGTGCCGACGACTAGTCATGTGAAAGCAGGCGACCGACAACAGGCGCTGCGGACACTCGACTGCAACCGGGCCATGCCTTCTGGAGGCAGCCAGGTGCCGCTACTGACTCGGTGCCGTGGTGGAGAAAACACAGGTGCTGCGTGTTCATCATCCCCCATCGCATGTCGCTCCGACGAGCTATCCCAGGCCGATGCAAAGGCTGCTCCACGCTCGACCCAATCAGCCAAACCCCCCCCTGCAAGCGTAAGTAAGAGCTCTGCGGCAACTTCGGACGCGGCATCAGGGCGTTTGCATGCACTTGATGAGGGCGGAAACAGTCGCGGTAGTCCCAAGAACCGCGGCGAAAACGAGAGAGAAAAGATATCAAATCAAGATGATAACCAGACGGAGAGACACGGAGAGGTGGTGACGCAAGATCTGGGTAGCGATCTGAAGGATCTGCCTGTAATAAGGCGTCCTAGCGGGGACGGACAGAGGGTCAACGCGGGAGAGGAAAAAAGGCGGGAGCCAGACGTGCGAGCGGAACGACAGGAGCGAAACGACTGCGGAGAAGACGGCGGGGGGGAGCCAAAAGACAGCTCTGCGCCAGAGCTCCCAGACGATATCGTCGACACCAGAGCAGCTGGTAGTATTACATCCGCAGTCTCGGTAGCGAAGGTGGTATTGGCCGGTGTCCTACTTACGCCGCCCAGCCCTCCCCTCGTGGCGGCGGCGTCACCGTCGCTACCGCTCTCGCCGCCGCTACTTGGGCCTTGGCGACTCACGCTCTTCCGCCCTTACGCTCCACTGATGGACCCCCTCGTGCGGCTGAAAATGCTCCTCAAGAAAATGCTCGACCCAGTTTGCAACGAGCACCGCCACCGCGGCTTCATCTACGGCTATGTTCTTCCCTCCTTGCCCGGCTTCGTCAAGATGGGTTACGTCCGCGGCAGCACCACAGTTGCGCCGACTAAACGAGACCAGTGGCGACGGCATCCACACACCGGCGCCAGTGCCGTTGACAGCCGTCTCGCACGCTGGGAGGCTGACTGTCAGCAGCCCGTTGTCAAGGTCTTCCAGGTAGAGATTACGTGTCTTGCTGCGGAACGTATCGAACGCCTTGTGCACTTAACGCTGCAGCACTGTCGCCGCGTGCAGGTGCCGCCGTGTGGACCGTGTCGCCAAAGGTCCAAGAAAGGTACCGGAGGTAACCACAAAGAGTGGTTCGAGATCGATGTGGACGCAGCGCATAACGTGGTGGACATGTGGGCTCAGGTTGCGAACCAGCCCATGTATGACAGCCTGGGACGGCTGGTGCACTTTTGGTGGAATCAGTCAGATCGCGATCAGTTGAGGTTGGGCGCGTACGGGTCAGCACTGGGGTGGCTTGCCACAGTTCCGCATTTAGTCGCGGAGTACCGGCAGCAACTGTTGAATAACTTGCCTGGACCGGACATACTAGTGGGATGACACATTTCCGCCGCGTAATTCTTGTGCTCCATGGCTATATACGAAGTGACGATGCAGCAGATGTGGGTGCCTTGGGCAGATCGCTACGGTGCACGGAAGAACATGCGTTGTATTTCCTTATTATCTATAAGTCTGTCACATAAGGGCGCTCTTTGGTGTACGAATACATAATTTGCAAGTTGACCGGGGCCGTTCTGAAGTAGAGACAATTATTCAAACAGTGACCGGAAAATCGTTCCTGGTTCATTGGTTGGGCGGGCGTGCCACCCGGGCAAGCACACTCCAGGGTCACGCCGGTCGAGCACCGAATGGCGCGAAGGTGGCTGTGTACGGCGAGCGGTATCGCCATGCCGTCTTGGTACTGTTTCTCGCATGCCGCGACCCGGCCGCCTAGCCAGCGACTGGGCGGCACGAAGGCGGTCCCTGTCGATTTAGCTGTCGGCTATCAGTTGTGGCCGCATAAAGGCCGGGAGGGGGTTACTGTTGTTGCTAGAAGGACTTACCTGGGTTGACCCCATGAGAACAACGACGAAAAGCCCACCTTCCCGTCCCACCTTGCTTTCCACGCGGACCAGTCTCGCCCATCCATCTTTGTGGCTTTCAATAGCCATTCTCACAGCATATGGCTAGGCAGACTACGCTTACCTGCCCATGTACTCCGTACTGCAACATCCACTATCTGCGGCCAATTACAACAAAATACGACGAGCCCCGCCCCAGACTGAGCCGCATCGGCCCGCGAATCAGGTACGCCGTTCAAGCGCCTGGAGAAGCGAACCGGGTGGTGCTCAAATCAGGAGCATGTCGTTGGGCTTCTGGGCACAGCCCCCGTTGCCTCTACCCCTCTTTGGGGCTGGGCAGAGATTGGGCTCTCACGAGCATGCGAGGCGAGACTCTCTTGCGCTCCACAAGGCTCCTGGGCCTCCATCTCTGCTCCTTCCCCTCTCAACTCCTGTATCTCTTTCATCCCTTTCACCGGGCCTAGGTCTTGCCAAGGACACGTCGTCACGAGGTATGACACGTCCAAAACACGATGTCGGCAGCGACGCCAAGCGAGCCGCTCTATCGGTTTGGCATCAAGGTGTGGCATGCTCCAGATGCACCAAATCTCGATGTCTGCTTCATCCACGGCCTCAACGGCCACCGAGAAAAGACCTGGACCGCACACAGAAAAGACACACCCTGGCCTGCAGAGCTATTACCGCCAAAGTTTCAGCATGCACGGCTTCTCACGTACGGCTACGATGCTGACGTCGTCCCTCCCCGTGCGGCGTCTACGGCAACGGTGACAGCCATTGCAGACGATCTTGTGCGCTCACTCACAGTCGACCGCGAACGGGCAAATGCATCTCGACGCCCGATTATCTTTGTGGTGCACAGTCTTGGCGGAATCGTCTGCAAAAAGGCCATTGCTCAGTCGTTTCACAGCAGCGAGGACCAGCTCACCAGTCTGGCCAACGCCCTCCTCGGTATCATCTTTATGGGGACGCCGCACAGGGGGTCTAGCTTTGCTGACCTCTTCAGTCCTCTCGTGTCTGGCATCAGATTCTTCAAGTCTACCAGCACACTGATAAGGGTGCTGAAGCGGGATAAGCAAACCGCAACAGACCTCGACAAGGAGTTTTGGATTGCGATCACAAACATCCAACAGAGGAACGAGGAAAACAAAGGAGAGATCCAGATCTTTTGCTTCTTTGAGAGCAGACAATTGCTTGGTGCTAGTGACCTCGTTGTCACCGAACAATCTGCCACCTACACACACCGGCCGTCACAGAAAATTGATGCAGACCACCGAGACATGGTTAGGTTCCGCTCCGAACACGATCCTGGCTTTCAGCACCTCTGCGGTGTCCTTGGTGGTTTCATACGCTCGGAGCGAGCGAGACTCCTCTTCTCTTCGCAGATGTCTCTTGTTGCCGTTCCCAGCACGCCAGAGGCCCATCTTCCCCCTGGTGGTGCTTCGCCGACTGGCGCTTCTCCTGCCGGCGCCTTGACGAGCATTTACCCAACGGCCTCCTCGCGCGCACGGCGTCACGACCATCTCTATTTCGGCAAGAACCCCGATTTCATCGGACGAGAGGAGGAGCTTCACAAGCTCCAGACTTTGTTCTTCAACGATGGCTATTCAGCCGTTGCCCTGTACGGTCTTGGCGGCGTCGGGAAAACACAGGTGGCAAATGCTTTTGCGCACTGGACCAAAACGAACAAGCCAGACCACACGATTCTCTGGGTGCCTGCCTTGAGCAAGGCGAGTTTTGAAGAGGCCTACCAGGCGATTGGCGAAAAACTCGGGATGCAGGACGCGGGTACGCAAAACATCCCGAAACTCGTGCACGACTATCTCAGCGACGACACCACTGGCCCATGGCTCCTCGTCATCGACAATGCAGACGATCCTGAGCTGCTCTACGGGCGCGACGTTCCTGACAGTCTTGGCCGCTACGTTCCGCGATACGGTAACGTTCGAGTCCTCATCACGACGCGCACAAAGAAAGTTACGAATCGGCTCGCTCAAAGAACAGTCCGCTTAGACGCATTTGACCTTTCAGATGCAAAGGCTCTAGCGAAACAGATGTTAGGGGCACAATGGTGGACAGACTTGCTCGGTGACGACGAGTGCTCCATAGACGAACTGCTGAAAGAGCTCGAGTACCTTCCTCTGGCAATAACGCAAGCGATGGCCTACATCAAAACGAGCAACATGCACGTCACGCAGTACCTGCAGCTGCTGCGTGGTACGGACTCGAGCCGGGTAGACCTGCTCGGAAAGGAGATACAGGACCATAACCGCTATGAGGCGTCGCACCATGCTGTTGCGACCACATGGCTGGTGTCCTTTGATCACCTGCAGAAAGCCAGTCCGGATGCTGTCCGCTTGCTCGAGTTCTTGTCACAGGTCCAGCCCAAAGCAGTCCCACTATCCATGCTGCCTAAGCTTGGGTCCGACGCAGCAATGCAAAACGTGCTATACGATCTCCAAGCGTACAGCTTCGTGTCTGTACAGGACAATTTCCTAGACATGCACAGGCTTGTGCACACAGCAGCTTGGAGCTGGGTCAAAAAGAATGGCTGCTTCGACAAGGCGGCAAGCACTGCGTTGCAGCACATGGCTGAAATCTTCCCTAGGAACGACTACGAGAACCGCGAAACGTGCAGAGTCTATCTACCGCATGCACTATACATGATCGGTGACAAGGACACCGTTATGGATCGAGACGAATGGTTGTTATGCTATCGCGCTAGCTGTTATTTACGCTACGACGGTCGCTTTAAGGATGCATTACATTACTCCTTAAAATGCACGGAAGGGACAGCTCATTTACCTAAAGACGACCCTTCTCGCCTCGCGTCGCAACACGAATTAGCAAGAACATATCAATCGGATGGCCAGATTCAAAAAGCAGTGGATCTACTCGAACACGTCGTTAAAGTACAAGAGAAGCTGGCGGAAGATGACCCTTCTCGCCTCGCGTCGCAACACAATCTAGCAACAGCATATCATTCGAATGGCTATAT
>JADHKO010000060.1:0-69107 GCA_019925425.1 Ophiostoma pallidulum | reverse complement strand
GGATCTACTCGAACACGTCGTTAAAGTACAAGAGAAGCTGGCGGAAGATGACCCTTCTCGCCTCGCGTCGCAACACAATCTAGCAACAGCATATCATTCGAATGGCTATATTCAAAAAGCAGTGGATCTACTCGAACACGTCGTTAAAGTACAAGAAAAGCTGGCGGAAGACCACCCTTTTCGGCTCGCGTCGCAACACGAATTAGCAAGAACGTATCAATCGAATGGCCAGATTCAAAAAGCAGCGGATCTACTCGAACACGTCGTTAAAGTACGAGAGAAGCTGGCGGAAGACAACCCTTTTAGACTTCTTTCCGAAAGTAGACTTGCATGGGTGCTTTGGGACATTGACCAAAAGGTAAGAGCGAAGCAGCTTATGGCACATGTGGTTTCACTCTCACAAAAGAGCATGCCCAACCATACTTCCTGTAGGCGTTACGAAGAGTATTTGAAGATTATGGAGGTGGAGTATCCTAATATATGAGTCGTGGTTTTCTATTATCCCTTTTCTGTTTGTTTCTCGCCACTCAATAAATAATTGTTTGTTGTAAAGACATGTATGTACCGGCTTCTGTAGGCGCCGCTTCCCGGTCTGTTAGTGCAGATCTACAAGGCATTTTTAATGAATATGAAACATGTCTTTCACAGGCGATGTGAGGGTTGTGAGAGACTACGTGTCTTGCTGATCGTGTCGTGCCAGTGTATTCCGGGGAGTATTGGCAATGTTCGTCCGGACTCTGCTTGCTAAGCTCTTATCAAGTGCTTCGGAAAATGTCAAGAATGGTACCAGACAGCTAGCAGGGACTTGTCTTTGAATCTCTGTTCCTTTCATGGTTTCCTTAATGTAGGGAGGACTGGCCGCTCCACGCAGACTCCATACCCGTTCTTGCCTTTGAAGTACTCAATGCAGATGCAAGGGGATGTATTAGAGGGCTCCAGAACCGGTCCCTTGGGGACAGCACGCGCAACCGTTGGCCACCGAGAAGAGGCCATAACGGCTCACAAGCATTATTTATCTGGTCACTGGGCTCTGTGCTCTTTCTACCCGTCGTATAATATCCCTACGCTCCACATCTCCTTCACCCCTGACTCTTGTGTACCTCCAAGTCAGGTATGAAAGGCCCGCTGACACAGCACCCGCCTACGCCGTAGACGCCAACGGCTGTTGGTCAAGTCAGCCGTTGGGTCGTGCCACATGGGCTCCCTGCTGTCCACGCGGCACGCGGCCTTAGTACCGCCGTATGCGGTCTCAAGCTAAACGCTCTTAAGCGCACGGTTAGCCGAGGCGGCCACTGCGGCCCCTACCAGACACACGGGCTGTAGTTTTTTATATTCACGTCAATAATGAATCTCATCTCAGTGGCTATGATACGTACCAACACGGCCACGGCCTAGTTAACGTGGCGGGCGAGCTCGTGCCCTGTGGCGATGTCGACGAGCGGTGCCCTAAAGTCGACGAGCGTCTACTTAAGCCCACGCGAGCCGGGTGGCTAGCGTGCCAAGCTCGGTGGTGCGGCCGTCGGTGACAGAAACAGGGTGCGCGTTCTCGGGGGGGTAAAAGAGGGGACGAACCGGCGGACCGCTCCGGGGAGGAGAAAGCAGAGATGCAGTTAGAGACGGTCGGGCAGCTATGGCGGGACATCATCTTCAGCACGCTGGGTAACCAGTTTGCCAGCCAAACATGCATTCTTATGAGATGCCAAATAGACGTATATGTCTGTCATGTGTTCATTGCATTCTTTGTGTCTACAAGAAGCACAACGTACGAATCTCAACTCCGTATTAATTCACAGCTCTGCCAGCGAGGAGTACTTATTATTGTGGAACTCCCAAGATGAGGTGGTAACGTTTTTGGCTTTAGAGTTCAAGCTACTATCAAAACAGGCCAAAGCAGTGATAGTAGGAGGAGCCCGGATGTGTGGATGATTCTGAAGGTAACTGTTAACGAGGCTGCCTTCTTCCTTGCATGTTCCCATCACCCAACTACTTGTTGTCAAGTATCCAGTCCGCTGCCCCTACGCCGGCCTCGTAAATCCCGTGAGATTAACCTATCGTGGAAGGGTCGTCTATACGGTCGCCGGAACTGTTCGTTTCAGGACGCAGCACGATCCCGCTCGACGCTTCAATATAGGCCAGGTCGCCGTTGCCAAAGAGGGCCAGCGTCTCCAATTTGAGAGCCTTGAACAGCTCTGCGGCCGATGCGAACCCGGCATGCCAACATTTTCGGATGGCGTCGGCAAACATGATTTCGCCGTAGATGCCGTCGCCGTCAGCGGAGGCGCCCTTTTTATGGAGGGACGGAAACTCCAGTCGAAAATAACGCGCCTCGACCTCCTCGTCTGGCAGATCTTCATACGGCGGGGACCCCGTCACAATGTAGTACAGGCTGGACCCCAGCGCAAAAAGGTCCGTAGTGACGCAGGTTTTCACCTTGCGGAGTTCTGTTTCGTTCCCAGGCGTCTGCGCCATAAAGTAACGCGTACTCTCGAGGCAATAGTTATGCTTGCCCTGGAATGCGCTGCCGGAAAAATCGATGACGCGCACACCGAGCTGCTTGTCGACGAGCATGTTGGCGGGCTGGATGTCGGCGTGGACCACTTCGTGCGCATGCAGCATGGCGATGCCGTCGGTCGCCTCCAAGGCCCAGCGGGCGCGCAACCGCGCCGGGATGGTGGGCACGCCGTCAACGACCTCGGCCGAGAACTTGTTAAGGTACTCGCGCAGGGTGCCATTAGGCATGTACTCTAGTTCAATGCCCGCGTCGTCACCGACATCATACGACGAGAGCATCTCCAGGATCCGCGGGTGGCCCTTGGGGAGATGGTTGTATATCTCAATCTCGCGTCGCATCTCATCGACGAGGTACTTGCGGCGCCTGTCGGTTATGATCGGAATCACGGCCTTTTTGACCCGGGCACCACCGGGCACCAGCTCGACAAGACTGGTACTACCCGCGCCGATAAAGCGGCCCTGCGCGTCTTGTGTTAGCAGCTAAAACAATCCTCGGCGCGTCTTTGTTACAGCGCTTTTGGCCATACATATCTCTCAACTATTTCAGGGTCTTTGATGGACTCGGCTCCCTGCTCCGGCTGAGCTGCGGTCATGGCGATGGTCGTTTGTAGGGCCAATGCTTGGAGAAGAGGCGGAATGCATGTACGAAGCAGAAAGAAGCATGAAGAGCGGGCGAATGAAACGAGATGAAACCTGGGGGTCTAGGTTACTTGATGACTAATACTATGAAGCCTGTGCTGGAATAGCTAATACGGCTTTGGGGCGCCAAAATTATCACAAGCAGTCCCGTCGCGACATAAGCCACCCCCACTCGTACCCATTAAAAGCGCATTGTAAGAAGGTTGGCACTATTCCTTCGTCCCTCGACCGCCTGTAAGGCATCCGTACCCTCCACAAGTTTAGTGCGTCGGCTCCGAGAACCCTTCATCGCCACAGACCTTGCACCCTAATATCTTTTTCGTTGAGGCGAACCATATATCGCGAATCTGGTTGGCAGGACAGTCTGAGCCTCGTGCGATTGCGGTATCGCATTGCACCACGTTGCTTGACTCTGCCCTGTGGCCACATTTGTTGTAGAACGTCGGGTAATGATGCCGGGTACACATAGTCTATTCTTCTTATCAGCTATTATTGCCACACGCCGTGCGGGGGCAAGGTACGGGTAACTGACCAAGTGGAGAAGCGGCTCTAGTGCCGCAGCGTGTCTGGACAGATGTTGAGATGAATGGCAAGGCGGTTAAGATGTGTGAAGCTGCAGAGGCATGGGAAAGAGAAGGAGAGGAAGACTTCACCAAGAAACGAGGCAGCTTTATACATCTACTTCTAGCGGCTCTGCTCCGTCATCCCTCATTTTGCGTTATCTTCGCTCCTGTCGGTCACAGAAGCGGTGACAACCAAGGCGTGCGAGTCACAAGCCCACCATACCATACGTCTAGCGAACACCTTGCATAAGAACCCCCACGTCAGCCTGATTATTTAGCTGCGCCTTTACGGGCTGGTCGTAGCGGCCGCTGGAGCAGCGGCCGAAAGGGGTGTGCGTCCTCGCGTATTGACTGGCTGGGAGTGGCTGCGTTGCTGCAGGGGGTTAGGCAACCGTCGCCGCAGCAAGACGGATATGTTGTTCCCTCCGTTCCTGGCGCATGTGCAGCGTGAAGGGACATGATTTTGTTGTGAAGGAACGAGATTAAAGCAGTATCCCCTACACGTTATTTTTGTCGAGCATTCACGGCATAGCAGAAAGACAACCGACAAGTAAACAGAGATAAGCATAAGGCTCGCCACGAGTTCCCATGCTCTTCCTCATACGGAACTAGTTCACAAACTTTTTGCACGATGACGTAACTCGGCATGTGTATAAGCTGTAAGCGCTCGGTTTTCTTTGCGATTGTTTTGATATGTACTGTTCAAAAAGGCCCTACTTCGCGAGCTCCGGCGAGTCGCCAAAGAGCGTTGCCATCATGGCCGGCGGATAGCGGTCGCCCTTGGACCCGCCGACGCTGTCGATCGTCTTGCGCACTTCGGCCTGCTCCTCCTTGGTGAGCGTGACGTGGGCAGCCTGGGCGTTCTCCTCGAGATACTTGAGCTTTTTCGTGCCCGGAATGGGAATGATGTCGTGGCTACAGAAATGAGTAGTTAGCACAAATGGGGCTGTATGCGAGAGGGAATGAAGTGGGCGGATGTTGGGCACGGGCTTGTCTGTGTCACGCACCCCTGCGACAGCACCCAGGCCAAGGCCAGCTGGCCCGGTGTGATGGCCTTCTTCTTGGCCAGCGCGGCGAGCTTCTCGACAAGGTCCAGGTTGGCGCTAAAGTTGGCCTCGGAGAAGCGTGGGTGGTTGAGGCGGTTGTCGCCGGCGTCGAGGTCGGCGCGGCTTTTGATGGCGCCCGTCAGAAACCCGCGGCCGAGCGGCGAATAGGCGACGACAGTGACGCCCAGTTCGCGGGCCGTCTCCAAGAAGCGCGTCTGCGGGGACTCGATCTCGAGTGCAAAGGGCGAGAACTCCATCTGCACCGCGGCGATCGGGTGCACCGCGACGGCACGCCGCAGCGTCGCCGCTGAGCACTCGGACAGTCCGAGGTAGCGGATCTTGCCCTCGCGCTTCAGCTGCGCCATGGCCTCGACAGTCTCCTCAATGGGCACAGTGGAGTCAACACGGTGCTGGTAGTAGAGGTCGATGTGGTCGACGCCCAGCCGTTCGAGGCTGGCGAGGCACGCCTCGCGGACCCACGCCTTGTCGCCACGGACGCGCAGGCCGCCGTTCGGGTCACGCAGGTTGCCGAACTTGGACGCCAGGAAGATCTCACCCCGGCGGCCGGTCTGCTGGAACCAGCGGCCCAGCAGCTTCTCGTTGTTACCGAAGCCATAGACGTCGCTGGTATCCCAGAAAGTGATACCGAGGTCGGCAGCACGCGTGAGCACCTGCAGGGACTCGTCCTCGTTGTAGCCGCCAAAGGACGTGTACGAGAAGCTCATGCCCATGCAGCCGAGGCCAATGGCCGACACGGGCGCGTCGCCGATTTTGCGCGTCGGGAATGTGGAAGGCATGGTTGCGATGGGTGAATGGCTGGCTGAGGCAACAACGAGGTTGTACGAGGAGAAGAGGGGTACAGGGATGAGGAGGGGGGGGAGGAGGATGAGGGGGATGTTCTTCTCGTGATGTGCGATTACGTCATTCATATCTACCTGGCACGTCTCTCTTAGCACCGCTGTTAACGTCGTTATCGCCGGGTCCGGAAGGAAGGCACGACCGACATCGTCGTCGAGGTGGATCAGCACTTGCGCCGGTGAGATGCAGACAGCGCGCGGCCCCACAACCGGCCCAGCACTGTGGACCAGATCACCACCAGGATACGGTTGGCAGCGATCCCGCGGTAGAGCGGCCTGTGGAGGAGCCGGCACTTCTCACGTATGCAAGGAGACAGACAGTACAGCGGTGTGCTTCAAGCGCGGAGAGAGATGCAATGGCCCGTCTGACACGGTTCGGGAGAAAATAAGGTCTTAGGCGCACTCCACGCGGAGGCAGTGCTATCGCTTCGTCCATCACAACTTCGGCTACAATGAGAACAGAAGAGCGTGGGTACCCCACCGCCGTTGAAGGAGGGTCGAGGCTACCAGGTCGATCCCAAACGTCGAGAATAAATACCCCGCGTGGACAGTCGGACCGACAGCCAATCGGGAGGAAGCCTTCGAAGAATGTGAGTTCCCTAATAGAGCGTCGTGCCTGGGAGACATTACGAGAAGCGCTTGACAGGTTGGGCTTTTACAATACAAAAGCAGCAGAATCTTGGACAGAGGTAAGCCTCGGAGAAATGCCGTCCGAGCCCGAGTTTGAAGCGTTTGTGGCCGCGGCACTAGAGGACGAAGCCGACATGCGCATCTCCAATGGCGTCGCCTACGTCAATTCTACCTATGGCACCAACAGTGTGATGACGACTATGGAGAGCCGGCCGATGCGGGGCCGGTGGCAGGGCATGTCGAGGTACGTATTGGCCTGATGGAGCGAGAAGTAACGCCCGAACGGACCATAGCATCGAGAGCAAAGGTGACGACGGATGCACGCTGGTGAAGTAGAAAATGGAAAACTATAAAAATCATAGACTAGAAAGGGACGTGGATCAGGCCGCTACACAATGACGTCTTCGCCTGTGGTCTACAACATCGAAGGCCGTTTTTTTTCGTACGGCGATGTATTGCTTGTGCGGTCTAACCAACATAATTCAAGGTGTCAAATGTACCGTAGCAGCATAGCAAGGGAGATTCTGAAGCATCTTGGTCTTTGACCTAATCAAGCGTCCTAGAGCAAGGAGCTTTTCAAATTTTGGAGACCTCGCCGATATGTAATAGTAGCTCTGGGTGAGATGAAATTGCACTGGTCTGTTCAATATGGAAGAGAAAGCAACGAATTAAAAAAACACGAAAACTAAATGGCTCAACAAGGCGGGAACATAATAATAAAAAATAGATAGCCAGCAGCCGCGAACCTGCCGTTCTCAACTATGCTGCTCGTACTTTACCTCATTTATATTCCTGTCCTAATGGGGGTATCTAGGCTAATTGGACAGAATGAACGTGCCAAAGACGGAGTAAAGAGACGTGTTTCTCGAATTCAGCAGCTTGTGGGTAAGCATCGCACGAGGCAATGTGACTGAGCTTCAAAGCTCCCGTAGAGCACAGGACGACACTCACGGACAGTGATACGGGCCATGAGCGGAGACATTCTGTCGAGCTGGAGTGGCCAACACATTCAGCCTGGACCGGGGACGCAAAGACTGATGAGACGAGAGCTAAGGCGAGGGCAAGAGAAGAATCACGGCACACCATATCGGCGAGCCGTCCGGTATTGAATTGACCCCACAGGCCGACCTTCCGGGAGCGCTTACCGCCGGGTAATAGGATACCTACGGTCTGCCCCCCAGCAAAGATGTTTTCTAGATACTTAGACTCGGAGAACGTAAACATGAAGGGGGAAGATACGCCGCACTATTGCCAATATGGCTGGCATAAGGGTGCCGTGCATGCTCGAACGCAGGTACGGAACAAGAGTCATGCGGGGAGAAGGGTACTGGCTTCCAGACCGGAACGAGATCACGATAAGCTCCTTTGCCTTCTCGTCGATCATGGCCAAGGGCGTGCAAGGCAGTCACCTTCGATCCATTTTTCCATGCTTGTCTTGTTCTTCGTCAGAGAAGAGGGTCTTGTCCGAAATCCTATTGTCGTCCACCTAGTCGACGACCACAGCGATCACTGGACTCGCAATGTCGAAGGCTGGCACGCGCCTCGTCCTCTGGCTGCTGTCAGGCGCCCTTTGGTTCGCAAGCTCCGCTGCCGCTGTGCACCACAGCCCCCTGACTGGCCAGCTTGTTCGTTACGGCGAGCGCCCGCCTACTAGCGGCAGTACCAACGGTACCAAAGGGACAAACGGCACCGCCGACAGCTACCTGCCGCCACCCAGCAAGGATGACTGGTACGCGCCGCCGGCTGGCTGGAAGAGCGCCAAACTGGGTGCCGTGCTGCGCCTGCGCGAGCATGCGTACCCGACCATCAACATCCGCAATGCCATTGACACGTTCCAGGTGCTCTACCGCACGAGCGACAGCCACAGCAACGCCTCATGGTCGGTGGCCACCGTGTTCATCCCCAAGGCACACCAAAACTGTAAGGCAGGTGCGGCGACCGGCAACTCCCCCGCTGCCAACAGCGCCAACTGCTCACACGCCCTCGTCGTCTACGAGGTACCCTCTGACAGCGCCGACCCCGACGCCGCCCCCAGCTACCTGATGCAGATGCGGGAGCCCTACGGCGAGATGCGCGACATGCTGGCGCGGGGCTGGTTCGTAATGGTGCCGGACTACGAGGGGCCCGGCGCAAGCTTCTGCGCGGGCGTCCAAGCCGGCCACGCGACACTGGACGCCGCGCGCGCTGTGCTGGCCGTCGCCGGACGCTTCGGCCTGCGCATGGACCGCGTCAAGCTGGGTCTGTGGGGCTACAGCGGCGGCGCGTTTGCAGCCGAGTTCGCGGCCGAGCTGGCGGGCAGCTACGCGCCAGAGCTGGTGATCGACGCCTCCGTGATTGGCGGGCCCTCGCCCAACCTGACAACGGTGGACGAGCGCATGAACAGCCGCGACACGGCGGGGCTCGTGGTCACCAGCATCCTGGGCATCACAGTGCAGCAGCCCGGGGCGCGGCAGTTTTTGCAGCAGCAGCTCCGACCCGTGGGCCGCTACAACGCGACGGTCTTCTTCAACGCCACCACCATGACGGGTGCGGATGCGCTCGACGCGTTCTCCGGCCAAAACGTGTTTGATTACTTTCTCAACGGCTGCGCCGACTGGGCCAACCCGGTGTTGCAGGATGTTATCAACGCAGACGCTGTCATGGGCTTGCACGGCGTGCCGAACATGCCGAGCTTCTACTACAAGGCCGTGCACGACGAGATGAGTCCCGTGGCCGAGACGGACGCCATAGTCGATGCCTTCTGCCGACAGGGGGCGAACATCCTCTTTCACCGCAACACTCTCGGCGGCCACAACGACGAGCTGTGGAGCGGCCGCCTGCGCGCTCTTGCATACCTGTCGGCGAAGCTGGACGGGCCCAGCTCTGGCGGCACCAACATGACAATTCCGGCGACGGGCTGCGCAACCGAGGAGGTAAGCATCCCGCTGGACCCACTGTACCTGCTACCGGACTGGTGGTGGACGGAAGGGCCAGGGGCGGGGCTCGGATCCGGGGTGAAGAAGGGAGGCAACTAAGCCGGCGCGAGGAGCAGAGAACAGGTCTGACGGGAGAAAAGGGGAGACGATTGGGAGGGCGAGTAGGGATGAAGTGACAAGAGCCGATAGATGGTGCTCGCAAGACGAGGACGGGTGTAGACCATACGCACCGCATGAGATAGCCTGCTTGCGGATCGAAAAGAGGCAATTTGCTGTGCCAGCGAGGCTTTGATTTAGATGGTGTCAAAACGCAAAAGCGTCGTCGGGCATGTTGACGTCGACAGTGAGGTTGGTGCGCGTCCGATTGCAGAAGGCGGTGAGGCTGTACGGTAGATCGGCCCCAGTTTAGCGGGGTTTTCTGCCGGTTCCAGCCCACCAACACGCTGCCCAACATCGCAGCGCCTAACGAGGCCCTGAATTTTTCTGCCGGCCAGCATCACCAAAACTCTTCACTCAGCAACGGCGGCGACGTAAACTCGACACGAAAGCGACCGCGTGCATACAAGCTTCTGCAAGCACAAACCCACAGCTGCGGTCACCACAAGAACCATGTCCGCCGAGGAAGACCGCGTGAGCGTGCTCGCTGCGAGCGTCGCCAACATTCACTTCACCGATGGAGGTAGCGGCACGGGCACCAAGGACGGCGGTCGAGGGGGCGGCAGCGATGTGTTCGGCAGCACCGGTGGCGACGGCCGCCGGCGCGACAAGGCAGACCGGGCGACGCGCGACCAGGTTCTTGACCAGCGCACCGAGCAGATCCTGTACCACATGGTGACCAAGGGCTTGATGACGACGCTGCAGGGCGTGATCAGTACGGGCAAGGAGGCCAACGTGTACGCGGCGCCGCTGGTGTCCTACGACGCGGAGACGGGCCGTACAAGCACGGTGTACCGCGCGGCCAAGGTCTACAAGACGTCAATCCTCAGCTTTGTCGACCGCGAGCGCTACATTGCCGGCGAGCACCGCTTCCGCCACGGCGACCACAAGGGCAACAACCGCAAGATGGTCAAGAAGTGGGCCGAGAAGGAGTTCCGTAACCTGCAACGGTTGCACCGCGCGGGCCTCCCCTGCCCATACCCGATCCAGCTCAAGGTCAACGTGCTGCTGATGAGCTTCCTGGGTGACGCCAAGGGCAACGCCTACCCGCGGCTGCGGGACGTCGAGCTGGCGCCGGACGAGGAGGAGAGAGAGGCGGGAGGCGAGAGAGGGGAGGAAGCAGACGAAAAAAGGGCAGACGCAAGCATCGCCCGGCAGTGGCGTGCGCTCTACGTGCAGCTGCTCGGACTCGTGCGCCGCCTCTACCAGGTCTGCCGCCTCGTGCACGCCGACCTGAGCGAGTACAACATCCTGTACAACGATCGCACACTCTACATCATCGACGTCTCGCAGAGCGTCGGCCATGACCACCCGCAGACCTTTGATTTCCTGCGCATGGACCTCCACAACATCGGTGCTTTCTTCCGGCGCAAGGGCGTCGACACCCTGCGTGATCGCACCGTCTTTGAGTTTGTCACGGCGCCGCCGGCGAGTGAAACATCGTTGTCCTCGTCGTCCGCCACGAGTGCAGAGGCGCCGGAGTTCCAGCCGGCCGCATTGGCCGACGCTGTCGAGAGGCTGTACTCCGCTGTGACTGATGCGGTCGACTCAGACAAGGCTCTAGCGGAGCTCGAGGTCGACAACGAGGTGTTCCGCAACCAGTACATCCCGCAGTCGTTGCAGCAGGTCTACGACGCGGAGATGGTGGCGCGCGGCATGGGCCCCGTGGGCGCGGACGGCGCGGACGAGCTCGACAGCAGCAACCCCCTGTACCGTAATCTGCTGGTTGCGGAGAAGGCAAACAGCAGCAGGCGCAGGGGTGCTGGGGCCGAAAATCAGGCGGGAGATGACTCTGATTTGGACTCGGACTCGACTGGCAGCGGAGTGTCGCTGAAAAATTCACACGGCGAAAACGCCGACGAAGACGACGACGACGACGCCAGTGACAGCGACAGCGACTTTGGCGAGCCCGGACAGCCACGCGGCAAGCGGTTCGTGGACAAGGATGCCAAGCGTGCACACAAGCTGACAATCAAGGAGGAGAAGCGACAGAAGCGACAGGACAAGATGCCTAAGAAGATGAAGAAGCGGCTGGTATCGCAGTCATCGCGCAAGACGTGAGGAGGGGTCCTCCTCTTACCTCATGAACAACTGGCGAGCTTACAACGGACAATGAACACATACATAGACTAGAAAGGGTAAAGAAGGGTGGGGGGGTTGGTATTTCAACGGGGCATGGTTTACGGAGTCAAAAAGTTGGACATGCGTTGGGCAACGGCACTGGATTTCAGCATGATCGAATGATGAAAGCATCACGGTCGGCAGGTTTGGAGCGGGATACGTCGCCCTCTGGTTGCTGCACCTCATGGTTCTGGGCCAGCAATTGCTCGAAGCCTTTGGTGGTGACGAGAAAGACGGCGTCTCTCTTCGGCCTGGGCGGCTTCTGAACTAGGTTCGAGCTGGCAGACACCTGCCGGCGGCCCTGGTCTGATGAACAAAGAGAGCCCTGACGATCGATCCTTTTGCTGTGCCCTTAGATGTTGTCCGTTGGTCTTTTCGCGTTTTCTATTTCCGATTTCCTTTTCTTTTTGTCTTCACTATCATCCGTTCGTTTCTCCCAGTTTCCTCTCTGGGCCTTTCGGGCAAACCTCTCCAGACACGGCCAGACATGTCTTACGCATAGAATACCCCCTTCATCATGTTGAGACGACGGTCTTCTGCCGTTTGTATTGGACGCATCCAGAAAATTGCCGTGTCCTGCTGTGTCGTTGCTCGATTTGGCTTTTTGTTTGATCCGCCTTTACTATGCTATGCAACCGGTGTCTGCTGCCTAGCATCCATACGACTTCGTCCGTACGCAAACACAGACACGGTCACTACCCCATTCTGTCCTCTCCTCGTCATCCCGCGTGCAAGGTGCCCGGCGCCGCCCTCCGCCCTGATCGACGACGCGCACATCCACCAAATCGAGGGCAAGGTCACCCTAACCAAGGTCGCCGGCGACCTGCGGCGTCTGTTCAACGACCGCATCCCAGCATAGGTGTAGGAGTGCCGCAGGGTCATTGAAAATACGAGCGTTAGCACTTGCCCAGCACTCGCCGGCGGTGGCGGTGACAACGATGGTGACGCATGTCAGTCGACCTTAACGTCATCCCCCGTGGGCGGTCCGAGGACAAGGCGGACGTGAGCAGCCGCGTGGCCTGGTCGGGCGCCGCCACGCCAACCCCGGCAGCCGCTGTGCGAGGCGCTGCGTTGCGGATCATCCACGATAATCACTACCGGGAGGCGGCAGAGATCATCCGCAACGACTTTGCGCAGCACAATGGGCAGGCGGGGGTGGTTGATGTGCTAGAGGCACTGGTATAAAAGAAGCAGAAGGCAGTGACAGGCGGAAGCGCAGGCACGAGGGCCGCAACAGGGGGGGCCAGGTCAGGACTCGAAACGATCAGAAGCAGAGGAGGCGAATACCAACGATGACGAAGAAGACAACAAATGGACTGCAGGCAAAGCCTGTGTCAGAGCGAAAGCCATGAGATATGAGTGTGAGGGTACGAGGACTTGTCGCTTGTGATGCTAGTTTCTGCAGAGTCTGTGAAGTAGCAATGCCATCAACTCCCTTTGTTAGCTGTGGATGTCATGGCTTTTGCAGTGCCATCGCACATCAGAACAACGGTGGCGAAAGCTGTAGAGGCCTCTCTTGACGGCCACGAGTATCCCAGGCTCCTTCCTTCTGCTTTCCTTGACTGCTCTTGCCCTTCTCTCTCCTGCCTTACTTCACATCATCCGCAAGCAGTCGTGTCAAAAACTACAGTTCGAGATCTCAACACACAACACCGCGCGGCACAAAACAGACGCACAGGACCGAGCAACAGCTACAACAGAAAAACAACAACACCAACAACCCGGTCTCCGTGATTATGTGCCAGTACTTCTACCTCCGGTACCGATCCAGGAGCTGCCATCGGAGGCCGCCACACGAGGTGCGGCTCGTCAACTACGTCTGGTGCGACGCAGCGCGGGCGCGCGACAAAAAGTGCCCCAGCGTGACGTACAACGAGAACCTGGAGACCGGCTCGGTGTCGGACCACTGGGACTTTCCCTGCCCTCATTGTGATGTCCGGCAGCAGTTCTTTGTTCAGCCATGATGTGGGAGTGTGGTGATGTGAAGGGGGGGTGAGAAGGGGGCGGGGCTGGGAGAGGGGGACGGGGTACCGGTCGAGGACCGAGAACAGGGCATGAGAAGTGTTGGTCGTGGAAGGGAAGGATAAAGGCGTGAGACAGGAGCGAGGATACGGTGGAGATCACGACCTAGAAGACCAAGAGAAAGGCGTTGCCTTATTTTTCCAGCTGGCACTGCTCTGATTTCTTCTTTTTATGCTTCTTTGCTCATTATGAAGCACCACCTATGGCTCACTTTGACCTCCGCTCGATATCAAAACTAACGCACATATGATTTCCTCGCAATTAGGTCTGTGCTTCCTCTCCGGCTTTGAACCAGCACGGCTCCACGTGGGGGGGGGCAGCCCAACAGCTCCGGAATAGAGACTGCTCTCGTCCTAATTCTTACACTGCCCGTGGTCTACGGCTACAAACACTTCCGCTCACACTAGTCCGCCAGACCGGGGCAGCTCGGGCACGGTCCGGCCTTTTCCATAGTCGTCCGGGTGTCCTGGTCCGCGACTGGCACGCTGTCGGAGCATAGCCTTTCGTGCCTGTCTTTTCGGCCACACATCCCCTACAGCCGCAGGCAAAGATAATGGTGCAGCTTCTGCCTGCAGGTGCCGTAGTAGTAGGTCTCGATGACGTATTTACAAATGACAGAAGACGGCGGCCGAGTCCATAGGGGGGATCTGTATACCCGGTGCAAAAAGGGGGGGGGGGGGGTTCGTTTCTCTGCCGAGAGTCTGGGTGGCAAAGGTACAGAGAAGGATACAAATGAACAGCCGGCTTTGTGAACCCCCTGGCCACTTGTATCCAAAACTGTCTGCAGCTATTCGTTGAGTATCATCTTATGTTCTCACCTGGCCCCTTGCTTCTGCCCAGACCATCGCGGCAGCACAGCCAACTAAGTCAATAGCCACGCCATCTGAAAGAAGGACGTTCGTAAAGCACAAATATCCCGTTGGGTTTTATTTAAAATCCATCAACCCTTCAGCTATTTATCTGCTGTGGAATCAGCTCATCTCGCTTTTCTGTGGAGTACATCGTTTTTGGTCCACGGCCCTGTGTGGAATGTTTCCCACTTTTACTCTCAACATTGAAAAATCAAAATACCAAAAGATCTCCTGGGAATCGAAAGTGGAACAGGGGAAGGGTACGCTTCTTCCCTGTTACCCCGTCTGAGAATCACCTACTTTCTCGTATGCCACTGCCGGAAGTTGCTACGCACTGACCCGCCGTTCACGACCAGGCCATCTTTGCGCACGTCGAGCGTCGCCAGGCTTCGGCACACGGCAGCGTAGTCACCGAAAAATCTGTGCACGCGTACGTCCTGTAGGTCCGCGGCGTCATCCCCCTTCTCTGTCAAGCCGTGGCCCAGTGTTACCGCCCAGATGCCCTCGATGTTGATGGCGTGTGCGTCGACATCCTCGTCGGGCTGCAGCAGCACCGAGTAGATGGAGCCCGTGTACCGTACGGCCACGGCATTGCCTACGCGCGCGCGCACCGACGGGTCGCGGCAGGGGAACTCCCATTTCGCGCCGTCGTGTGACACTGGGTGCCATGCCGTGATGAGTAGGCGGCCAACAGGCACCATGGCAATGCTGCTCACAGGCGTCTTGAGCACGACAGCCACCGCGCGAGGCCCACGTGGCGTCTGCACGCGCATGCCTCGGCGGAGGCGGTTGACGCGGATGCGTCGGCCGTCGGCCAGCGTCACGCGACAGAAGCTGGCGAAGCACGGCCCGCTAGCTTGGCGGTAGGCAGACATGCGTACCGCAGCCACCGGACGAGTATGGGCCACTGTGCCGGCGTGTCGTCCGTGACCATGGCTGCGTGTTCCGCCGTTGTGCATTGGTGTCGGCGGGGGGATTGTATCAAAGGCCGTGTCCAGGGCGTCGCGGCATGCAATGAAAAGAGGGCTGGTGGCGCCATACAGAAGCGGGCCAGCGTCCTTGAACGAAATGCACTGTTGGGTGGCATGGGCACCTTGCAAGCTTGGCAGATAGTGCACGCCCCAGCGGGCGTAGTAATCGGCATTCCCCATGGCCATCTGAACCTGGCCCTTCACGTCGGCCATGAGCGCCTTGCACATGGCATCGTCCTCGAGCGCGGGCGCTGCAGCCGGGAGAGTGCCTATCAAGGTTGTGAGTTTCGCCTCCAGATCGTCGGAAAACGAAACCGCCTGGTGTTCGTCTTCGTCGCGTGTGAGAGGGAAGACGGTCGAGATAAAGGCGCAGAGCATCGAGCGCGAGACGTGGAAGGCGGCCTCACCGGCGCTAAGTGGCGGTTGGTCGGAGCTCGCAGCCAGCATGGCTGGAGTAGCAACAACGCCAGCCAGGTTGCACTGGGTGGAGACTTTGGCAGCCTCGGACGTCACCGGCTGGCATTCAAAATCGGCGTGCAAAAGAATGTTGCTGCTGCTGGCATCATCGCCCAGGATGTACCGCACATAGATGTCGCGAGACTGCCCATACTGGAGGCTGCCGACGGCGATGGTGAGCTCCTGGGCCGCAACGCCGTTCGTGTTGATGGGTTTGGGCTTGGCCACGTCCACGGTCAGGCCCAGCGTCTGCTCAAGGGTCAGGGACGGCGGGTAGGTGAGGCGCAGGGTGGCGTTGGTGGCAAAGGTGGACTGCATATTGGCAACGGTGTGCACAAAGACAGTGCCGATCATACCGGCGTCGGGGATAAAGGAATAGGTGCCGCCGGTGAACTCGGCGATGGACTTGAGCAAGCCGGAGCGCAGCTGGTAGCCAAAACCAAAGGTGTGGATGGGGGCGGGGATGGGGCCCAGGGTGCGCATCTTGGGGATGTAGCCCTGTCGCGGCGCCATGTGGTTAGGCATGCCGTCCGTCAGCACCATGATGGCCGGGACGCCGGCGGCGGTGGAGGCGGGCTTTTCTTTAAACAATGAAATGCCGTTAATAAGGCCATGCCACAGGTTGGTCAAGCTGTCGGGTTTCATGGACTCGATGTTCTTGTTGGCCACGACCTTGTTCTCCGGCGTCATCGGGATCAGTGTCTGGACCACCGTGGCGTCCAAGGAGAACGTCACAATACCGAGGCGGTCGCGCTCGTCGAGGGTTTCGAGGATGGTCCGCGCGGAGTGCTTAACCAGATCGAGCACACTGAGTTGGGAAGGCTCGGGCGTCTCGCCTTCGACCTGGGGCACAGGGGCATAGGCGGACATGCTGCCGGACACGTCGATGACGAGCACAATGTCGCAGGGCACATGTCGGAGCGAGTCTGCAGCGGTTGCGGCGGTTGCGGCGCCAGTAGCGTCTGCTTCGGCGGCGTCGGTGGTGGCGGCCGGCTCCTTTGGAGGCGTTATCTTGATGATGACGCCGTCCTCAGCCGGCAAACGGTTGATGACGACAGACACAGGTCCACCACTCTTGGGCCGCAGCGCCAAGGGGCCGACATGAACGTAGCCATCGGCATCTGCCTCCGGGAGCACGGGAACGCGAGCCTACAGGTAATGCATGAGTATGAGCGATGAGCGAGACAAGGGTGACGAGAGATTTCGGTGGGTGCCGGGGGAGACGGTGAGGGGATTTCTTACCATCGTCTAGGGGAAGGTAAGTCTCGTGACCGGATGCTGGATTTTGATGGAGTTGTGTCTTAGGAGAGCAAACGCGGCAGGAAGGGGTGAGCGGCGGGAGGGTGCGCGGCGGGAGGGTGCTTGGTACGTGAAGGTAAAGAAGAGGAAAGAACGAGTGACAGTGATTGCTGTTATGTGTGTTTTTACACGTTTCCCCACCCTTTTTTATTGTTCCAGGAGAAGGAGCGACGCAGCAAGATAATATTAATATTAATAGCGTGTGCAAGGCAGGAGCGATGTGGTATGAGTGCACGCGGCGGACCAGGCCCCGAGATGCCTTCCCTGCACGAATCAAGGCGCAAAACCCGGGAAACGGCCGTGAAGAGGAAAGTGCGGCCTGGGCAGCGATGGCGGGGTCTGTCTTGGCAAGGAGCAGCCGCGATGAGGTTGACAGCCGGGGGCCATGGCGTTCATGGGAAAGGACCGACTGAAATAAGCCTCTGCCCTGTTTCTCCTTTGTCTGGCTGGGCTGCCATGGCTACGCTGCAAGGCAACGACGGACAGAGAGGCAAACCGCAAGGCATGAGGAATTGGCCACAGGAGTGAGCAGCAATTTGTCCGTGGGTTCGAGGGTTCGGGGGCTTAACTCAAAATAAGAACTTGCGTCTTCTTTGGGTCCACGCGGTACTCGGCCTCGTAATGCGGCTCAGAGGAATACGGCGTACTCGTTATGCAGAGGCGACAAGCAGTTTGCCAAGGGAATGAGCCTTGCAGAACGCCTCAAGCCAGGCGGGCCAATTAGAGGCGGGCAGGGACAGGCGGCCCAACGAGGCGCCAAACAGGGGGACGTGAATTTTGAACATGGTAAGACATGGGCGGGCGAGCCACTGCCTCGCAACCTTGCATCCTTGCATCCTCGCATCCTCGCATCCTCGCATCCTCTAGGGGTCGACCGGCGTAACGCTAGTGAGGCCAGTGCGCAGTGCGAGACACGCGGCCGGGGCAAAGAGGGGACCACGGACCAGGATGGACAAGATGAACGTAGATGAGCGAGGCGAGGAGAGCGCTGAGTGGTCTGCCCAGCCAGGCAGACAGAAGGACGGAGCATCCAAGGGAGCGGCAAGCAGAGGCCATAAAGATGCATAAAGCTGGCAGAATGGAGGATTTTGATCGGCCCAAGGGGATGGATGCAGGGACAGGCATGGACAAAAGTGGGCCTCCGTCTACTTAATCAAAGCCCGCTACAATCACAGCTGGCTCGACTAAAGAAACCGAGAAGACCTTTCTGGTGTTTCTCTCACCCTCTCGCCCTCTCGCCCTCTCACCTCCTCGCCTTCTCGCCTACTTAACTTTCCTACCTTCCCGTCTTCTCATCTTCTCCCGTCGAGTGACCCGCTGACTCTGCCTGGGATTGGCTGCGCCTTTTGGGGCGGGCGACAGGCAGGCACCGCTAGAGGTCCTTGTGGGTGCGGGGAAGGCAGCCGCCAAGGTGAAGAACAAAAGAATAAAAAAAAGTAACAAAAAAGAAAAAAAAAACACACAAGCAACAAAGTATTAAAATAAAATAAAATAAACCGAATAGAAAAACATGAGATTGGTTGCCTGACTCTCTCTCTCATTCCTCACGTTACTCGCATCCCGCGCAGCCCCTCGGCCCATAGCCCGGTCTGTTGGCTGTCATCGTCGGGTGTGTGTGGCTTCTGGTCCAGGTGACCCAAATCTGCTGCCGCCGTCGCCTCCTTCATGCCCGTCCCCGTTTCACCATCTCCAGGTCGCCCGTACGTCCTTTGTTCTTTTTGCTTTTTGCTTTTGCTTTGTGCCTTTATTCGTTTCTCTCTCCATTCGCCTTTCCCTCTGCATCCCGTCCAGTGGTGCTCCTCCATTCTAGAGATGGATGACTTCTCCTCTTGTGCGCCCCCCCTCCTCTGCATAGCGCCAATACAGGATGACATCGATGCGAGCTTGCTGTCTTTTGTTACTGCCTTCTTCCGTCCAGCCCCCCCAAACAACGACACTCTTCATCCCACGCCCGTGCCGCTGCTGTGGGGGTTGTCCTCAAGGTGTGTTGCACTCGCTCGAAGCCATCCGAAGACCCCCATCCCACTGTCAAACATCAAAGACCCCTCGGCGGAACACAAGACGTAAAAGGCAGAAGCGTAAAAGAGAACAGTAAGGCCCACGATCCAGTAGCGTTGACTCTTCTCGCCATCCTCCGCAGTCAAAACCCAAAAAGCCCGCCATCAACTGGGTGCGAATCCGGGGAAAGCGCCGAGTTTCCCCAGCTTTCTTAGTCTTGCCTGTTTGGGTTTCTTTTTATCCCTTCTCTCTCTTCTCACCTCTCAACTTGCCTCGTCCTTTCTCTTCCCCTGTCGTCTCTTTCACGATCTGCACAAACGCTGTTTCGTAACTTCACGTCCATCTCTGCCACGGCTTCGGCCCAGGCCATGGCTCACCTGGTGTATGCCCGCCGCTTTCCTGCCTGTTGTCTGTTTGCCAATGGCTTCCTGTAATGCAAACTCGGGAACTTGAGCCATTGGTGAAGAGGAAGGGGGGAAAGGGGGGGGGGTGTTGGCGCTTACTCGTACGCGGGTGGGATAGGCAAAAGTTTTGGGGGGAAAGGGGGGGGTTAACAGCATTTGCCACTCTTCTCTTTTTCTCCCCCCTCGGAATCCGGGTTGTTCTGCCCATGTGTCTAAAAACTTTTTTCCTTTTTTTTACTGCCTCACTCGCCCCTGCTCCGGCTACGCTTGTAATACCTTTGGTTCCGTAGTCGCCGTATGAGTCGCAGTTTCCATTTCCAATTCTTCTGTGTCGTCTCTTTCCTTCCCTTAAAGCTGCGACTTCCCTCGTGGTATTTAATAACTCTGTCCACCCCCCCCCCCCCTCCTTTCCTTCCTGATTTTTCTTCTTCCCTTCCTTCCCTCTTGAAGCTCGACTTTCTGACGTGGTTTCTCGTCCTTTTTTCTGCCTTTCTACTAGTCTCCGGCTTCTACTTCTCCACCAAGTCCTCTGTCCTTAATACTCACAAAACACAACACATAACAATACTGGCCAGCAAGGATCGATCCAGCAAAAAACGATTCCTGCTGATACCATCAACCTCACCCAAGCTCTGACTCCGGCGCCGACTCCGCCTCCGGATCCACAAAACGGCTTTGGCCCCTCAGTGCCTCCACTGCTCCTCCGCTCCTTCCTTCCCCACACAATGGACGGCGCTCCTGCCACCGCGGCCGCGGTCTCCCCCAAGCCCATGCCGATGAGCGCCTACGCCGTCCACTGCCACCTCTGCGGCGGCGTCTTTGTCATCAGCACCACATGCACCAGCTGCTCACACGTGCAGTGCCAGAAGTGCTTGTAAAAGCGGAAGGGCTTCACAGCGACCTCTGCGCATCGCAGCCCATGATGAAAAGCCGCGGCGGAAACCGGTCGCCTTCTCAACGACAAAAAAGCGAAATGTGAATGCCTTGGAATTTTTGGTTTGCCGCCTTTCTTTCCACCTTTTGCTCCGCTCAAAGCCCCAGATCGTGGCTGCGCCCATTTCCTCCCTTCTTTTTTTCTTCTTTTCTTGGATTATTCCTTCCTCAAGACGACAACACTACCTCGATATGACCCGCAAAACAGATGCAATGACGCAAAAAAAAAAAGCGGGTAACGAACGGTGATGTGAACAGCGAAACGGCAACAAGCGAGCAAGATTAAGTGCATCAAGTGCTGACGGCAACGTCTTGTCTGTAACGGGGAACCCTTTTTCTGTACTGAGGCGCAGTCGGGTTGTCTTCCAGCTCTCCCTCATGATGCTCTCACCTCTCCAGTTTTTTGTTGTCTCAGGCGTATTGATGAACCAGGCAGCTTTTCCTCAGTCTCTTTTTTTATTTGTTTTTTTCGTCACTGCTTCTCGCCTTCCTTTTTTCTCCTTTGTCGAAGAAACGAGAATGTGCAAACAACTTATTGGACGGCGGTGCCCGTCGCTTCTTTTCTTCTTCTTCTCCGCCGTCGTATACCCTCTAGTTTCTCACATTTTCTGTACTTTATCCTTTACCTTTTGCCTTTCCCTGCAGAATCAGATTTTATTCCACTTTATGGACGCTTCCCACCTCACGAATGGACACATGCTCGCCAGAAACCCAACTGCGAAAGACGGCATGCAATGCAAATAAAAGCGAAGCCAAGGCTTCATGTGTGGACTCCAAACAGTGCAAAGTCCAGGCGTTGCAAACCTGCGTGCGTTTTGACGGAGAGATGTTGCCTTCTGTTTATTTCTCCTATTCTCTTCATTCCATTTAAGTTCCTTCTTTCCAAATTGAAACTCGAAATAAAAGACAAAGGTCACATCGACCTTTGGCAATACTACATCCAAGACTCGATGACCGCCCTACTACACCAAACGACCACACTAGCGGAATGTTCGGCAGCGGTCTATACTTAATTTTGTGTCCCGTTCCTGCTTAGAGTGGCCTCATTCAAGGCTCGAGCGAGGTGGCAGTTTTGCTGTCTTTAGTGGCGGAGGACGTGGTCTTTACCGCAACGGAGAAAAGACCTCTCGGTTGGGGAGTCCCAGCGCGGGCGGGCGCTCTTACCGGGTCTCCCTCTACTGGAGGAGCCGTTCGCTGGCGGAAAAGAGTGTTCCGTGGCTCGGTCGTGCACAGGGTGTTTTCAGTTGTTTCCCATCGTCCCCGAGGGGGGGGGGGACTTCGTGTCCCTGCAACCTGACCCTGTCCCCACGCGCGGCATTCGCAGTCATTGTCTTGGGTGTTTAGATATCTTTTGAAACAAGACCTCCTAGGGAGGGTAGCGAGGGAGAAGGAGAAGGTTAGCCTGTACGGAGTACAGAGTTCCTTCACCAGCGGTTGCATAATATGCTGCTTTCGCTTGCTCGTCTGCTTGGCGCATGTTCTAGGCCGGGTTCCACGAGGGCACCCGGAACAGGTTCATGAAGTCGTCTGCGTCGCTGAACCACGTGGTCCAGTCCGTTGTACCGCCGACACTACCGTCGCCCACGCACAGCTCTGTCCCGAAGCCGAGAAGCGAGTAAGCCTGGTCCTGGTCCTGGTCCTGACGCGCGGCAAGGACGTGTGCATCCACGGCGGTACCGCTGGCGTCCAAGCTGTTGTGGTCCGTATGCGCCAGAAAGCTGCCGTCAGCAAGGACCGTCGAATCGAGCGACAGCGGCGGCAGGCCTGGGAGCTGCAGGGCCTCTGTCTGTGTCCGTGTCTGTGGCGGCGACTGTGCCGATACTGCTGCTGCCGACGATCTTGTCGTTCGTATCGATGCAGGCTCGACAGGCTCGTTATTCTCGGCAGCTACAGAAGCTTCGGCAGCCACAGAACTGTTCAATACAGTGTCCGTCACCTGCCTCTGGTCTTCTTGCCGCGGCGGCGGCGGCGGCAGCTCCCGGTCCGGTCCGTCCAAGTACTTTTGCGAGATGCGCCGGCGAATGATCCACGCCGCCTTGACGCCCACGTCGACGATGTCGCCCACCGGCGGCTGCAGCGCCTGCACAAACTCGCCCGCCAATGAGTCGTCCTCGACGTAGTGCGCAAACAGCCGCAGGAACCGTGCGCACCGGCCGTGCTCGTCCGACGGATGGCGCGACAGAGCTTGGAACGCGTCGGGGGCTCGCCGCGTGTTGGCCCGTGCCTGCTCCCAGTCGTCGTCCGACGCAATGTTGCGCGGCCGCGGTCCCCCGCGGCTCGCGGGGGGGTGCCCGCTACGCCGATGTAGCACCATGAACATGAGCAGCACCAGCGCTGCCATGAGTTGCGTGCGGTAGTAGTGCTTGGGGAGACAGCACTTCTGCGGCGCAACAGTCGGCCGGCCGTTGCTGCCGATGCCGTCGCCGTTACTGTCGTTGTCTTCGCCGTCGCCATCGTCGCTTGCCAGCAAAAAGTCGGCCATGGTCTCAACAATCTGGTTGGCGTACTGGACCGACTTTTGCCACGCCGCCTGCACAAAGATGTCTGGATCCGCAAGATTGACGCCGCCGCCGCCACCGCTGATATTCGAGTTCGCCCCCCCCAACGGCGACGAGGTTCCCCGCGGTGGTTGGCGCATCAGTAGTGGCGCGCGCAGCCGTAGGCGTGCGGCGAGAAGGTCAATCTTGAGCAAGGGCGGCACGGGGCGGCGCCCGCCGCGGCCGAGCTTGTACTCAAAGGCATCGAGCTCGTGCTCGAGCACGTCGAGCAGCGGGTTTTGCGGCGCGAAGTTGGGCGAGTCCTTGAGGATGCAGTAGCTGCGGAAGAGCACGGTCTGGAACTCGAGGCGCGCGAGAAAGTCGTGCGCGGCGCCGGCCTCCCGGAGGCTGCCCTCGACGCGCTGCCGGATGCTCGGCTCGAGGGAAGCGACAGACGCCATGGGGGGCGGCAGGCCCATGTCTGTCGCGAGGCTGAAATGTTGTCAGATAAATGTTACGTTGATACGCGCTCCACCTCCCACAACCCGCCCCAACTTACGTGTTGCTCACAACGTAGCAGCCCAGCCAGGTCTTGAACCGCGCGGCTGCGTCACCCGCGACCGCCTCCTTGTCGCCGGCGGACGAGTATGACCAGGAGCCCTCAGCTTCGTGCAGGCGCAGATGAATGGCCGAACTGGCCGCGTAGCCGCAGTAGTACCAGCTCGGATCACTGCGCTGCTGGTCGACGGGTAGCGGCCACACGGTGATGACAAGCAGCGCCTGCGTCATGAAGACGTTGCGGTTGGGCGTGACGAGAGCGTCGGCCAGCAAGCGCCGGTAGGGCTCTAGCAGGCGGGCGGACAGGTGGCTGTGCGTCGGGTGGTGCTGCACTGCCGTGATGACAATGGTCCAGAACAACAGCGGGCTGTCGGCCCATACGCCATGGACGGGCCTGGCCTCGATGTCGAGGATGGGTAAGAGGGGGAGACAAATGGCGATAAAGCTATGTGTTGGTCAGTCTTCTGTTTCACAGCCCGACACATGCAAAATTGGGGGGGATAGAATACAAATGGAAGAGGTCATTGGCGGCCGCGAGGCTGAGGTGCGTGCCGTGCAGATCAAACCCCTTGTGCGCTTCCCGCTTGTCTTGTGTCTCTCGCGCATCTCGCACCTCTGTTGTGGCGCGCGGGGCGGAGCTGCGCGGAGGGGAGAAAATCAGCGCCGTGGCCGGCGACGGCTCCGAGTTGTCGGCCGGAGTGATGGTGGAAACGGCGCGCGGGCTGCGGCTGCTGCTGAGCGAGTCTACGATTTGCCGGAGCTGTTCCTTTTCCTGGAGAAGTCTCTCGAGGGCGCTATGCACGTCAGTCCTTTCCTTCCTCATGTCTTCGTCGCATTCTTCCGCCGTCCTGGCTCACCCCCGGACTCGCCGCCGTTTAAAGTCGGCGTCAAAAATGCACGTCTTGCCGCGCTTCTCGCAGCGCGTACAAGGATCCGGGTACCGCTGGGCGGCATCGCATCGCAGCTTTCCCATTGGCGTCAGCGACCCTATCTCTCAGAGGGCATACGAGAGTGCGTTACGACGCACACATGCATACCTTGACTTGGCGGCATGTCGTGCACGCCATGGAGCAGCGCTTTGCAGCCTGCACCCGTGAGGCCGACGGTGGCGTGATGGCCTCCTTCATGGCGTTTTTTGTTTGCCAGTTCGCCTGCTGCCTGTTTGCCAGTTCGGTTGTTTGATTTTTGCTTGCTTGCCTGATTGCTCAGTTGCCTGTGCATCTAGTCGCTTGTTTGCTGTAGGCGTGCCAGGCCTCGCAGATTGTCTTGGCGGCGCTGCAGGTATCTTAACTGGTTCCTATTTTGCTCGGACAGAAAAACAAAGAAAAAAAATCGGAGAAATGCGAGATCTCGTTCAGCCTTCCGGTATCAATTGCGACAATGCGGAGAACACTAATGAGGGGCCTCTGGAACGACAGCCTTGCCTAGGGGACTAAGCTTTAGTACGCGTGACAGTGGAGTTGTCAACAGGCGTGCCTCGGCAGGTCTGCGGTTGTCACCCGGTCGGCCGGCAACTTCTAGACCCGAAAAGGAAACGGGAGCATACAGGAGCAAATGCAAAATATAAAGCGATTGAACAACAAATAGGTCAAAAGATCAAAGATGGAAAGATCAAAAGACGAACTGCAGTGCCGGGGCACTCCAAGCACTGTTGTTTGCCGGTTCTGGGGCTGCCCCAGAGTTCAGAACTCCTGTTGCGACGTGGGAAACAACTATCATGGGAAAGTTGCAGCCGTTGTGAAAAGCTGCGCCTGGTGTGCCCTGCCCCTTCACCCCTTTCGCGCCTCCGCTAGCACGCTCGCGTCCACCAGCGTTGACAAGGCGGTCCGGTCCATCGCCGTGCGCCGGTCCACGCGCGCCACCCACGCGTCCTCGGCCACGAGCACGTCCAGCACCTTGTCTGCGTGCAGGTCCCCCGTCCAGGTGTGCACCGGCCACACCGCCTTCACCAGCGACGTGTTGCCCGCCAGCCCCGACACCGACGACGCCACCAGCGCGTACACGCCGTCCGGCGGCGCCGGCGCCGCGCGGAACTGCACCTCCGCCTTGTCCAGCAGCCGCAAGAACTCGACAATAGCCTTGCGCGTGGCCGTGTTCGCCAGCTTCTCCGCCGTGCTGTGCAGGTTGAACACCTCGCTGTACACCGACCCGTTCTGGAACACCGTGTACGGCACGCCTGCCGACCCCAGCGCGTCTATGGCAAGCTGCATCGTCGGCTCCCACATGCCTGCCGCGTCCACCGTGCCGTGCGCCAGCATGTACGGCAGTGTTCCCGCGCCGCACGGCGGCGCCATGCACGTGCTGCCACTGACGACTGTGTAGTCGCTGGGCCCCAGCCCGCCCACCTGCTGCAGCAGCCGCTCCACAAAGTACGCCGCCGACGTGCCCGGCATTGTGCCGATGCGCTTGCCCTTGAGCCCCGCCAGCGTCGTCGCCGACGCCGACCGCGCCACCAGCCGGTACGCCACCTCCGCCACCGTGTAGATGATGCGCAGGTTCTTGTGCGTTGCAAACTGCCGCAGCGCCTGTGTCTCCGCGTTGGACGCCAGGTCAATCGACGTGTCTGACACGATGTTGGCCACGCCGCCGTTGGTGATAGTCGCAATCGCCGACCCAGATGTCCCCCCTGCCTGCCGGATCGCCCACAGCTCCGGCGTGTACTCGATCACAGCCAGCGCGCTGGCAATCTTGAGCGTCGCCGACGCCGTCGCCGCGGCACCGACGACGGAAAGAAGCAGAGAGGCATGCATGAGAGAGGGGCGACGAGGTCAGTGCTGGTGCTCGGTTGCAGTGCTGGAATAAGCGGGCGCTGTTCTTGTGTTTTTTCGTGGCTTTCGATCCCTCATTTGGTGGAGGGTTTTCCAGAAAATCTTCAGGAAGCGAGCGTAGACGAACACTCGAGGGGAAGAACAGCAGGTCCGTCCACTTCCCCCCACCGACGCCACGGTGTAAATTGCCGTCTGCAGAACGAGGCTCCGGCGCCGGTCTTCGTTCAGCCTGTGCTCTTTGCACTTTATTATCAATAGACCCCCCCCGCTTGTAGACCGTCCCTCTCACAGTTTGCCATTGGCGCTCGGATTTTTCGGCATGCCGGCATTCTGTATCTGCCTGTACAGAAGCTGGGAAAAGCTTGGGCTTTGGCGACACGTACAACGCGGACGACGCGGAAGCAAAAACCCTCCTGCCCTTCCCTGGGTGCTGCCCTCTGCAAGCCTCTGATATGCAACAATGAAATCAGCGGCTGGTTCTCGACTCGGCCGCTGCAGTTCTTGCGTTGAAAAAAAAAAGTATCGACTGGGGGAGCTGAAATTCGTTTCATTCATATGCTGGGTAAATACTGGGATATGTTCAAATTAAATAGAGTGCCCAGATCCAGAGGCAATCAAAGGCTAGAAACTGGATGAGTGGTGACAATAAAAGCACACAAGTAGTGATGAGAGATGGGCGGCCGTACATCTTCTTTCCTCCTCTGGATCCAACGAGTCGCAAAATACACGCTTGGCAATGTTTGGACACGGTTTGCATGTCCCATAAAGATCAACGCTTTCGGGTGGCCTGGTCCCCAAACGGCCATAGCCAGCCGGCAAGGTGCCTGGGTGTTGAAAAACAGAAGGACGACGTGAGGGGGGACTAATTAATATGTGTCTTGTGCGCCGCATCTTCCCGTCCCCCGCTTAGCCCCAGAACATCGTGTCGTCCACGGTCACGATGGTGGGTAGCGGGACGACGGGCTTGGTATTGACGGGCGCCGACGCCTTTTCGAACTCTTCGCCATCCTTTTGGACAATGGTAGAATAGGTCGCAAGCCCATCATCAGGGTTGGTCGAGGTCTTCTCTGCGTCTTTGTTAAGGGTGCCGTCTTTGCCGTCGTCCTTGGGCTGCTCTTCTGTGGCCGCGCGCTCCACAGGCTTCTGGGCTTCCTTCTCAGCCGTCACCGCGTCGTCTCCCTCCCCCTTCTGCTTCTGCTTTTCTTCTTCCTGCCCCCCCTGTGTCTCTTTCACTTCCCCTCCTTCCTTCCCCCCATCTTCCTTCTTCTTTCCCTTCTCCTTCTCTTTTCCAGCCTTCTCTTCGTTCCCGCCGTTGTCAGCCTTCCTTGTTTTCTCCATATTCGCTGCTTTCTCAGTCTCGGTGGCTATGTCCTCGTCTCTCTCGGTGCCGACATCTTTGCGAACGCGCTGACCGCCGGCGTTGGCCTGGGCGTTATCGAGGTCTTGTTCGCCGCGCTCACCCATGCCTCCCTCGGACAGATTGCCGCCTTCCAGCACAACTCGGAGCTCTAGGGTCTCGTCCTTGGAGTAGACCCGGATGCCGACGACGCAGATTGCATTCCACGGGGCAGGATCCTTTTCGTCGTCACTGTCGTCTTCTTCCTTCGCCGCCGTTGTTGCTGCGGGAGGGTTGGCTGCGCGGGTTGCCTTGGTGGAGAGGTCATCACTTGAATACCATTCTTCCCAGTCTTCAATCGGACTGTCGGATGAGTCGTCCACGGATGCGGGGGGTGGCGGTGGTGGCGGTGACTTCTTGGACTCTTTACGCTTTTGGTGTGCTTTGTCAACGTCCATCAAGTTGTCCGTCTTCTCTTCCTTGTCCTTTTTAGCCTTCGTGTCACTGTCGCCGTTCTTTTCCTCTGTCGTGTTAAGCTCGCCACCTTCTTGTCTCTTGGTAGTATCCTCTGACTTGCTTTCCAGTGTGGCACTGGATTTGCTGCCAGACTTCTCCTCGAGCTTTTCTCCTACCACCGTGTCTCCGGGCTTCCCGTTATACGGAGCTTCGCCCTGATCATTTGGCCTTTCTTCCGTTTTCCCATCGGCTTTCACATCCGACCCCGTAGCAGTTTCTGCAGCATTCGGTGCGGTGGACTTGACATCGGTGGCCGGAAGGATCGGGTCCTCTGTAACAGGTGGTACAATGACCAGGTCGCTGCCGGCGGCATCGAGTATCGGCTGCGTGATGACATCGCTTTTTGGAGTATCTAGGGGGGTCTTCTGAGGCGTACTCGAGCCTGAGCTTGAGGCTGAGACGACTTCTGCTTCCGGCGTATCTTCGGTAGTGACAACAGCGGGTGTATTTTCCGGTTGAGAGGACTCGGAGGTCTCTCCAGACCTGGCTGGAGTATCGGCAACTGTGGCGGGGGTGGCAGAAGTCGGCTGAAGGTCTACCTGGACCGGTTTAACTTCGGGCTCTGTCTGGACTTCTTTGTCCTTGGGCTCGAGCTCCCCAGTCTTCTTCCGTTCTTCCGCTTCGGCCTCGTCCTTCGCTTTCTTCTCTTTGGCCTCCAATGCCTCCTTCATCTTGCGCTCGTCTTCCTTCACGGCGGCCCGCAGCTTGGCCTTTCCGTCATTCTTCTTCTGCTGCCGCTTCTGAATGTCCTTGAGCAGGTGCCGTTTCTCCCAGGCCTTTCGCCGCTCCTTTTTCCGTTCCTCTGATGCCTTGCTCTGGTCGGACTTCTTTCGCAGCTTGGCCAGCTCTTCAAGGTGAGCCGCTGCCTTGCTGTGGGCCAGATCGTACGCTTGGCCGACCTGGGATAACTTTTCGTTCTCGACACGACTCTTCAGCTCCCGCTTCACAACGTCCTCAACAGACAGAGACTTGGACTCGCGCTCGGCAACAACAGAAAGAAAGACGGAGTAGTTTCCGGGCTCCATGCAGGGGAGCTCGACACTGACAGACCGGTCCATGAGATAGTTGCCATGCGAGCGGACAATGTAGTCCTCCGCGCCCGGGCGGTCCTGCTCGTGTAGACGAAAGTGCAGGCGGAAGTAGTACTGGCCAACTAGGCCTTGAAAGTAGCGGGAGTCCAGCTGTGACAGGACCAGGACGAGGGGCGACTCTTTCGTCAGCTTGATGTGGAATTTTTCGTTGTAGGAGGTCTTCCATGGCACGTCGACGCCGATCCACCTCTCGCAGCACCGCCAATCTGGGTCACGGAAGAGGCGAGTGCGGTCGACATTTTGGAACTTCAACATGAAGTCCTCGTATGAGATCCAGAAAGTCGAGTCGCTGCCAAAGGTATGGCCGACCTCTTCCTTTGTTTCGGTTGTCCACTCTTTCGATCCATCCGACCAAGCCCCTTCCCATGTGCCTGTTTTGACCTTGCCCCACGGGTTTCTAATTGCACGGTGATGTTAATTGTGAGCCAAGAAGAGCCAAAACAAAATCTAGGAAATGAAGACAAGGCACAGGGGAAAACGTCAACAAACCTCAGCTTCAAGAGGCGCGTGCCGTTCTTGAGGGTTTTTGCCTCCATGATGTTGTATGCGTGGCCTTCTGTAATGCCGTCGCGGTCGCCGTACCCACCATCGAGAAGCCCGGTTGTGCAGCCGAAAAGAAACTCCTGGTTGACGCGACTCAGCTCATTGTCCCAGAAGCTGTCGGTGTCGAAGATATCGGACATCAACAGCTCAGTTGTGACACCACCGGTCAGGTCTTCCAAACCCTCGCCAATCCAGCCGCCCGTGAGGCTGTCGTAGTCGCCGTGCGCCTTGGCGTAGGCCTTCTCCATCAGGGGCAGCCATGTTTCGTTTTGGTCTTTGTTCTGTGCAAAAAAGAGGGCCTTGGAGCCAGTCTGGTAGGTCTTGCGGTAGACACGCTCGATATTGTCTTGGTCGATCTGCTGCAAAAGGTCGCGCTGGAAACTGGGGGAGTCCCAGGATGGGGAGGTTAAGTACAGCTTATCGTCGATAATGGAGTAGATCCACTCGCCATCTAACCCGACAGGGGGGTATTAAGGTTAGATTCCTGATCTGGCGACAGTTCGAGTTTCGGTGAAGAAGAAAGCTGACAACGCAAAAAGACACGGCAGAAAAACGGTAGAGCAGAACGAATCGATACCTCTGTAGAAAACAAAGCCGTAGATGCCAATTTCTAAAGAATCATGTTAGCATACTGTCTCCGTAGAAAGAGAGGAACTTGATTTGACGGCCAGGCCTGGTCGGCGTGCCCAGTGGGTGGGTGCACCTACTTGTGTCATATTCCACACAGGCACGCTGCAATCCGCCAGGGACATTGGCCAAGCCACTAACACACGAGATAAACCAACAGTCGCCCAGGCTGCCTTGCTTGACGTCGCTCCCGCTGACGGTCTTCATGAACGTCGGCTTCTCGAAGATTTCGTGCACTCGCTTGACGGCCTTTGGCACGGATGCGCTGATGCTGACCATGTTCTTCAGGCTGATGTCGAAGGTGGTCTCGCCGAGGCTGTTCAGACAGTGGCCCTTGCCCATTTTGAGGTCCCAGTCCTGCAAGGGAAAGACGAATAGAAAACAATAACCAGCAGTTAGCAACCCGGACTCAGGCCAGTGTGAAACCACGGTAACACGAGCGGCCACGCTCGACCGGCACTTACAATGTCCCAGCCGGGGTCACGGTAGCGCATGTTAACACGTTTGCACTCTTGGATGATCTTGCGAACTTTCCGGCGGCACTCTTCGGCTGCCCGCTCGTATCCCAAGCTCAGAAGCTCATTGGCCCGGTCGGAGAGCGGCGAGGGGGCGACAGGCGCAAAGGGGAGCACGGTCGTGGCTTTGCTGAAGCGTTTCTGGGAAAACCGCTCCCATATCTTGTCGATTGACTCTTGCGGCGGCAGGCGCTTTTTCTTCTTCTTCTTGTCGTCGGCAGCGGCTGCAGGGGTTGCGGGCGAGCTGCGGGCAGCCCAGCGCCGTCGGGCCTGCTCGACTTGGACATCGGGTTCGGAGTCTGACGAGTCGTCCTTGATCTGACGACGGCGGATGTGTGTGTGCATGATCGTCGGGGGAGAGGGGGGCAGACAGAACGGTAGTGGGCAATAGGCGGCGTTCGGGGAGGCGGGCAACGTGCTAGAAAAAGATGTGCAAAAAAAACGTCACAGCAACGAACCACGGGTGCCGGGGGGTGAGGAGGGTGGAGGCAAGTCCTGGAAGGAGATGTTGGCTGAAACTGGACCGAACAAAGCATGCAGAAGACAAAAGAGCGCTTGCTGAAGAACAGAAAGGCATAGACGTCTAAGTGCGGCTCGTAGAAGTAGCAGAAAGGAGGACGGGAGGGGGGAGGGAGGGGGGCAAGAGAAAGGAAAAAGGAGGAGCAACAGAGAAGAAAGAAGAAAGAAGAAAGAAGAAAAAAGAAAAGAAGAGGACAAGAAGGAGGTGGCCGAAGCTGCCAGAGACATCAAGGCAGGCTGACCAGGCAGAGAGGCGCAGGCGGCAGGCAGGCAAGGCTCAGCAAAAGAGGACCCCTGGCAGCACAACCCAGAGATGGGGAGCAGGGGTTTGCACTTCCGAGCAGGGGAGAGCAAACTAGGCCGGTCTCGCTGGGGAGAGGTTATGGCTGTTAGTTTGGGCGGCGGTACGTCGTATTAGTGCGTGTCCATCCTAGCGTGGCAAGCACTTGTGACAGCTGTTTTGCCTGGTGGAGACGACCCAGAAGAGGCTTTGGAACAGGCGCCAAAGTTGGATCTAGCTGCGGACCGGAGGACGAGGGGAGGAAGGCAAGGAGAGGGGACGTTCTTCCCGGCGGCGATCTGAGCACACGATGGGTGGACTGTGTGGATGCCGAGGCGAGGAGGAGACAGAGGAGACGCCGGGGTTAGGAGGAGAGAACAATGCAGGTATAGAAAAGAATGCAAGAAAGGATGTACGAAAAGATACCAGAAAAAATGTGACCGGAGGGGGGGGAGGCAGCTGGGGGCTTGCATGCATAGGATAAGCTGCCCCTCGCCGACTGAGGACCAGTCACTGCTGACATGTTGAGTAGCAGCCAGCTGGCAGATGGGTGAGCACGAGGGCAAGGAATGGAGGACGACGGCAAATCAGAGCGCAATGGCCAGAGGCCGGAGGGGCCGCCCAGAACAGTGAGGCGTTGAAGCCGCCATCACAACTGTCGTCGGGAAACGCCGCCAGAGAGCAGAAACAGGGCGACCAGCCATGTCTCGCCCCCAACACCGGGCATCTCTCGCCTCGGAGGACTGCAAAGCAGCAGTAACTAGCAGTGACTGCAGTGTGGTTGGCGACGTGACTGGCGGTGTTGGCGATCGCATGGAGCAGAGGGTGTGGGACGAAGTGGTGGACTGCATTGAATGGGGCTGTTGCCGGCGGTGGGGATACGGGGTAATAAGACGCGCAGCAAGGGAAAGGCGACAGAGGCGCCCAAGGAAAAGTGGGACGGCAGGCAGAGGCAGGCAGCAAAGCATCTGCGAGTATCGGAACATTGACTGATAGGAAGGGGGTGGTGGACGATAAGGACGAGCCTCTGCATGCAGCCACATCTGCAGCGGTTGCGCGCGGGATTGGACCAGGCCGGCCACCTGACCCTTTTGCATTGCGCTTTCCTCCTTCCCTGCATGGCTGGCCCAACAGCCTCCCCGTTGTGCTGTTTCGCTCCTGCTGTTTGCGGGGTTTTACGTTGTGCCAGGTCGCCCACCCAGAGACACACAAACAAAGCTCTGCCCACAACCATCGGGCCGGTGGTACACGTGCCCTTTGGTTCTCGAAAGGCGAATGGGAAAGGACGACGTGTGCCGCAGGAACGACAGTGGCTCGGGACTTTCGGCAGGAACGAGGGCGCAAGCCGCAAATGGGCAAAAAGGCAAAAAGGCAAAAAGGCAAGGAAGGAACACCTTGCGGCACCGAATCCTGTGTTCCCTACTCCGTACGTCGTACTTCCAGTATTGCATGCCCCAAAAGAACAACTGGTCTGGGCCAGCCAATAAGGCGGCTAGGATTGGGATGTCATGTCGTATGCCCTTTTTCAAGACTCTTAATAGTTGACGGCGCTAGGAAGGAGCCAAACGTCGGTGCCGTCAGGCAGTGGCGCTAAATAAAAGCCGTCAGGGCTGCCGAAAACGAAGAGGAAAGAGCGGCGAAGGGACAGAGGACAAAGGGAAGCTGCGACCGTCGGAGCCGTAATGCCTAGCAGACACGTAGTTATTACACAAAGAGTTGTAAACGGCTGCTCGTCTCCTTTGATCGCAAATGCAAAGTGGGAAAAAAAGATAAGAGAGAAAGAACAAGAGGAAAAAAGAAGACAGAAGAAGAGAAAAAGGCCGGCGCCAGGAACCGAAATCACCAACCGCGCCGCTAAGTTTCCAAAAGGACCGTCCGCAACCGCGCAACAACTCAAGCGGTCGCGCACATCGACTGCACATCCCCACGACGACAGTCGAACAGCATCTAGAGACATGTCCTGCGCAGTGCAGATACGAGTACACCCACCGCAAAATATGCCGTTGCGCAGCTGTGGACTTCCAAGGAGGGGCGGCATGGCCGACGGAATACGATGCAGAACAGATGGCCGAAGCTGGGGCAGACCACCTGGCGCCAGTGAATGACGAGGGTGTGTGAGGCCGGCCGTGGCTGGCCGCCTGGCGACGACCGCAGTCATGCCACCACCCACAGCATGGCTCAACTTCACTTCGTCATAGTCTGACATACAGGTTCACTCCAATCTCTCATTGGGGTAGCGCTCGAGATTGGTCAATATAACGAGGTGGCTCTCCTTACTGCCTTGCTGCCTTGCCGCCTAGAGGACAGTCGGGGCTTGGCCTGAGTTCCCTTCCCTTCCCTTCCTTTTCCTTTCCTAGCGCTGACACTCAAAACAGGCAACCAAACCGGTATCGTGGCAGGAAGCTAGATACGACGCACCGGATGGCCAGGTCCGCTTGCTGTCCCTGGGAGCGACAGAGAACCCCTTTGGTGGACATCTGTCAACGTCGCAATACGAGTTCCTCCTACGTCATTTGAGCCTCACGGGGTGGCCACGAGGCTACGGCGTAGCCCACGGCTAGGCCGAAAGAAGACCACCAGCCCATCGTGGCCTCTCCACCGCTGGCGCCTTGTGGGTCGTTGAGCCCCCTCGCCTGGTCATCCGTTCTGTTACGACTGGCTCTTTGCCCTGCCCAGGGTGCCCAGCAACGTTGTGTGGGACAGGTATTACGATACGAAGATGAGTGCTTGTAAAATGTTTGTCTAAGGGACAAGTGTCTCGCGTTTTGCTGGTGTGCGCCACAAGCGTCACGAGTGAGACAAATGTGCTCGCTGCTGGGGCCGAGAGGGGAGGGGTCCTATGAGAGCTCACGGCTTGCTTGCTTCTCGTGCCATTCCTCTGCCATCCCATCGTCTGCACAGTTTCCAACACCAGGGTGCCCGGCGACGACAATCCATTGCCTCATCATTGGTATCAACAGCGATTACCCGACGATGCGAGGCGTTAACCCATTACCGTGGGTGTGGTACGCCCGACCGCGGGGACACTTGATCGCATGGAAACGGAAGTAGCCGTGAGCGTGGCATCACAAACCGGCTCAGCTCTACGGTATGTTTCGATTCGTCTGCGACTGATTTGTCCTGCCAAGCCACCGTCCTCTGCCGGCGCCTTGAGGAACACTCGAGGGACAGGGCTTGGGGATTTCCCGGCCCACGAATCCGCCACGATAGTCTCTCTCGGGGTGCTTGTGCCTGTGTAAGCCCGCGTCCCAGGATAGAGCGGCAGGGACGAAGCACATGAAGAACAAGACATAAACAAAAGCGTGGGCGCTCCAATCTCGGACCTCCGTATCTCGGCGAATTGGCCGCCTCCTCTCCCCGACAAGGAAAGGGAAAGGAAAACCTGCACGACCACGAGAATTCTTGTGCACCTGCCCGGTGATGCCCTATGGTACCCCAATCGGCTGCTGTAGACTCGAGGTTTGAATGTAAACGTGGATAAAAGGCTAGGCCGAGGAAGATAAAGATGAAGAGAAGAGAACGATAATGCACCAAGAAGGCACAGACGCCCATTGCAGTCATTCAAACTACCTTTCCACGCGTCTTATTGACAGCCTCGATACCGCACCGCGCAGTGTTTTGTGTTCTACTACGCTGATACCAATCAAACTCCCTCTCCAGGTGCATTGTCGCGAACCAACGATGCGCCTTCACACCCTCCGCGAGTTGGACCACACCGACGGCACGGTGCGGCTGCGCCGGGCCTCGACGTCAGGGCGACCACCAATAGCAGGACCCGCGGGACCCGGCTCTCCGCCCGAGCCCGAGCTCGTGCTCGTGCCCCGGCCCTCACCCAACGACCCCAACGACCCCATGCGCTGGCCCATCTGGAAGAAGCATGTCGCCTTCGCGTCCGTGTGCGTCTTTACCTTTCTGACCAACTACGGCATCGGTGGCCTCGCGCCTGCCTTCTACCTGCTCGCGCGCGAGTACGGCAAGACACAGAGCGAGACCAGTGCCCTGCTGCTGTGGCCCGTCCTCGTGCTCGGCGTCTTCAACTTCTTCTGGGTGCCCGTGGCCAACTACGTCGGCAAGCGGCCCGTGTTCGTCGGCGCGTCGGCGCTGCTATGTGTGTCCTTCGTCTGGGGCGCGTGCGCCACCTCGTTCCGGTCGCCGCTGTGGTCCAACATCATTGCCGCGTTCGCCGGCAGCACCACCGAGGCCCTGGGCGCCAGCATGGTCAACGACCTCTAGTTTCTGCACGAGCGAGGCGCCAAGATGGGCGTGTACATGAGCGCCATAACGGGTGGCAACAGCGTCGGCTCCCTCGTTTGCGGCTTCATCGTGACGGCGCTCAGTTGGCGCTGGCACAAATGGATCGCGGCCATCCTGGCAGGCCTCGACTTTCTAGCCGTGCTGCTGTTCGTTCCTGAGACGCGCCACCTCCGGGACGCGGACCAGAATGTCGGTCTGCTGCCGGGTGCGCTAGAAGAGGTGCCAGCGGCCGACGCGCTGGCACCCGTTCCGGAAAAAGGCAGCGCGGGGCCAAAGCTGCTGGCCGCTCAACCTGAAAGTCCGATGGCAGGTCCACCAGTAGCCCCCTCATCGTTGTCGCCGGCACCACTGTCGTCCCCTTATCCTCTACATCCTCTCTTTCTCCTGAGACTGTGCCTAGAAAGACGTGGCTTCAGGAAACGAGCCTGTGGTCCGCCGTCACGCCCGGCTCCAGCCTGGTTCGCATGTTTGCCCGCCCGCTTCCCATGTTTGCCTACCCATGTGTCGTGTACGCGTTCTTGGGCTATGTAGTGTCGCTCGTCGTGAGTGTCTCGGTCAACATCCTCAACCCGTTTGTGCTACAGGCACCGCCCTACGGCTGGTCGGCCGCGATCAGTGGGCTGATCAACACCCCTGGGTCCCTGGGCAACGTGCTTGGCGGGTATGCCGGTGGCTGGCTGGTGGACGTGTTTTGCGACTGGCGCCTACGCCGACATGGTGGCATGTTTGAGCCCGAGAGCCGCCTCTACATGCTGGTGCTGCCAGCTCTGGTCACCGGTGCCGGGTGTGTGCTGTTCGGAAATGGCGTGCAGCAGACACTGCACTGGACGAGCCTGTTTTTCGGCTACGGCATGGTGTCGTTTTCGCTGACGGCCGTGCCGACGATCACCATGCATATGTGTCGGACTGCCTGCTGCCAGTCAACTCCGATGCTCTGGTGTTCGTGAATGGTAAGTAAAAGGGGTGCCCATCGTCTCGTTGTCCCCTCCACTCTCTTTCACCCAAAGAACAGCCAGCACACCGTGTCTTTTCTAAGCTAGGCTCCAAGAATGTCGTTGCCTTTGGTTTCTTGTATGGAATCTTGCCATAGGTTGCCGAGGTTGGCTTTGCAGACTGCTTTGGGGCCCAGGCGGGTATTTTCGTTGCCATTATTGCCGTGAGCGCACTGATCCTGATTCCGTTTGGTGCTGCGATCCGTCACCGCCAGGCACGGTGGCGCATTATTTCTATGATGGAAATATATTCTATTTTTCCAGTCTATCGTGCCGGCCCTTGTCTACTTTGCCCATATGACCATGTTTTGTCTAATTCAATCGAATGAGGGTTTGCTTCCTTGTCGTCTTTTTTCGTCTACATGCGCGATGATGACGATGCGGTCACTGTTCGTGCCGAGACACGCGATGCTTTGCTGTCCGCCACATCGACCGGCGCCTCGCAGCTGTCCACTGCTGTGCCTTGCATATCCTCTTCGTCGACGCTTTGGACGGCAGCGGCACGCAGTGCCGCATGAGCGGCCGCCCGCCGGTTCATCCGCCGCCGCCAGGGCTTGTAGATGAGCACAGAGCCAACACCGGCAATCACAAATAGACCACAGATGGAACCACCGACAATGTCGAAGTTGTCGCCGATAGCATCGACGCCATCCCAGAAGTGGCCTGTCGGCGACGCGACGTTGCCGATGAGCGTCAGGACCTGGATGATGCCGATAAACGCGGCGACAACGATGGTGATGCCCGTAAGAACGATCGAGTAGTACAGGATGGCGACAGTGTCGCGCGAGAACGTCTTTGACGTGTAAAGGGCCATCATCAAAGCGCCGTCGGTAGTATCGATCATGCACATGCCAGCTGTTCGAGTGTCAGTATAGTGTACGGCTATTCAACTGGCTGTATCCGATACAGTAAAGCAAATCTAGTGAGGTGTCCCTACCCGTGAACAGCGCCGGAAAGATCAGAATCAGCCACATGCTGGTGCCATTGGCACCTTGTAGGCTGGCAATGCCCAGAAGGGCGATCTCGGAGCTTGTGTCAAAGCCCAGGCCGAACAAGACACCCAGCGGGTACATCTTCCAGGGCCGGTCGATGAGCACAAAGAGCCGTCGAAATATGCGCACAAGGAACCCGCCACCCTCGAGTTTCAAGTGGGACGCAGGGGTAGGCCCCTCGCCGCTGCCACCTATGCCGCCAGTTGGCGACTCGGTTGCCGTTGCAGCGGCAACTGCATTCGGCCCAGACCGGGCGCGGGCCTGGGCCTCCTCGTCGTACGCGGCAACATCGTCGGCGTCTGTCGCACCGCGGGCCCCGTCGCGGTCCTCGTCTCGATACGGTGCGCCATGGGCTTCGTCGCTACCCTCGTTGTCATCGTTATGTTGCTTCCGCAGCTCGACCCGCAGCCCCTTCACCAGCCGCCACAGCACCCAGGCGTTGCCGGCGCACAGGATCAGCAGCACGGCAGCGGAGACACTGGTGCCGATGATGTTTCCTACGCGCTGAAAGCCGTTGAAGCGCTCGCGCAGGGCGCCCGACGTGGCGGCCACGACAACACAGGTGATGATGACAATGGTCGAGTGGCCAAGGCTGAAGAAGGTGCCGACGGCGACAGGGCGCTGACCGGAGGCGATGAGGCGGCGCGTCATCAGGTCGATGGCGCTGATGTGATCGGCATCAAGGGCATGGCGCAGACCCAAGGTGTAGGCGAGCACGGCAGTGCCGGTGAGGCCGGGGAAGAAGCGCAGGACGATGCCGACGACAGCCCAGACAACCAGGTTGACAACGACGAGCAGGCTGATGAGGGCGAGCGCGGGGGCGGGGATGACGCGCAGGCGGCGCGGCAGGCGGGGGAAGATCCATTGCTGGAAAGCCCCGAGGGGGTGTCTGATGCGCGGCATTGGACTGTGTAGTGTGGTTCTCGTATGCCGGAAGAGGGGTTTGTCTTCTCCAGCCCAACACAACCTGCTTCAACCGTTCCTCAACGGCGTCCGGGGCGCTCTGTTGATGAAGGTGCGGTTGTCGTTCGGTTGTCCTCGCACCGTGATGTTCGCTCCCACCACTGCGTCCTGGGATCCCTTTTTCTGCCTCTTGTCCGTTTTCCTTTTTCTTCTGTTGACTAACGCCTTCCCCCTCCCCCGCCCATCCCCGAGTTCGATGGCAGATAAGCTTATCAGATTGCCGGCGTCTGTGACAAATCGCCCAGTTGGTGGGCTTCGTTTGGCCGCCACTGGCGAATCGTTTGCTTGGCTCTTTTTCCCCCTGCCTTTCCGCCGAAGATGAGGACGAAGCCGTCTTCCGCAAATCGCCCGTCTCCGATGGATGGCGGTCTCGTCGTTTTGGTGTGTCGCTCGCGAAACTGTCCATTGCGCTGGCCTGCCCCGTCCCCGTCCCTGCCATCGCCGTTCCTCCTGGCGCCCTAAGCACGCCGAGTTTCTGCGGCACAGCTATTGCGCTCCCCCGCGATGCCTCCGCTCGTTGTGTTGTTTTCTGTGGGGGTCGTGGGTTTGTGGGCACGGTTGTGCCTTCCTGATCGGGTGTGGTCTTTCGGCGCAGCAAGGACACACCAGGGCAAGGCAGGCGCGGTGGGCAATGCGAGGCTTTTTGTTTGCTTTTGTCCTAAACAGGAAATGTCCTTGGCAGCGCTATCCCGTGACCACGAGCCGCCGCTTGAGCGCTTGACCGTGTGGCCTTGTGGTCGTCGTGATCGTTGTTCAGTTGTTCAGCTGCCCGAAGCTGCCCTGCCAGAGAGAATTTCTCAGTGCCAGTTCTACTTTAAGCATACTACCGGCCTGCCAACAGGACACGTGCACTGAATCACAGCTCTGGACTCTGGTTCTTTTATCACTTGGCCCGGCGCGACTGAAGCCCTCTCCGTTCCAGCTTGACGAATGAATCAGGTCTGTTTTTCTTTTCTCTTTCTTTTCTTTTTTCTTTCTCAAGCTCCCAGCACAAAGCATCAGGCGGCTGGTCGAGGCCAGAGCGGGGCCGTTCCTCTCCACCGAAATAGCGGCAGCGCCTTTCGCCGCTTTTGCTTTTGGCGACCGCGGAGAGGGCGCCTCCGCCCGGGGGCCTGACGGCGTTGGCTCCGGAAGGGTGCAGTATGGCATCCGCCCGAGAGCTCTGATGATGAAGGTAGAATGTAGGAAAGTAGGAAGTTATGCGAGTGATGTCTTACAGTAGATGCTGTGACTCCACGTTTTACTACGCCAGCAGTTTTGTGTTGTTCTGTTTTGTTTTATTTCATTATATTTCATTATAATTCAATAGATATCTCATTTCTTATCCGCCCTTGTCCCATTCTGCCCCTGAATTCACTTCCCTGTCCTCCTGTCATCCCCTCTTCCCATTTTAATGCGGCCCCATCCTAATGAGACCGACGGTAGACGCAATATCGGCCCGCCGGGTTGACCTCGCAGAGGCACAGCGACGGGTATTGGGACGGGCGCCTGGCCGTTCGCCCGCGAGACGGCGCGAGACCACATGCCCGGTACGAACGAGCGCATTATGGGTGGTTCTATAGCTCTGGGAGTGCACAGGCAATTTATTTTTTTCCCTCCATTCTTTTCTTGGTCATGTCTGTGCCGTCTCGAGGTGACCAACGCTGGTGTGGCGAGGAGAAGAAACAGATAATAAATATTCTTGCACATGAGAGCCTGGTGCTAGAGAGACGTCAAAGTAGAGCCTCGATGACCTAGGCGTGCAAGCATGGTTCTGCTAAAGCAGGCGGCCCTCTCGATCCAAGAGATTGCCACCGGGAGGATGCGGTTGTATTGGGCCGTGTGGGAGGCGGGGTGGTTCCTTCACGGGAGCCAGAGGTCAGAAGGCCAGACGAGTGTTGGGTAAGGCCGTTCTTCGGTCAGTCTCCCGTTCTTGAATGGCCAGCCAAGAATGTTCGTTCGCTAGGGAAAAAAGGACGGACAACCCGTGTGGGCGTAGATCTGGGTCCAACAGACGATATTTTTTCGTCTTTTTTTTTAAGTTTTGGCGGCGTAAGGATGGGTGGGAGTGCCGCCGGTTGGGGAAGGCGGAACGACTTTATCCACAGCCTAAAGGGAAATGTGTCGATGATAGAGAGCGGTGGTAGGACGGGAGAGAATGGGGAAGGACAAGGTATGGTGATACGAAGAAGGAAGGGGAGTTGACGACAGGCCGAGATGAAAGGAACACAGTGACGTTTTATGAGCATAGTAGAAATATGCGAAGTGCAGTGCAAAGTTTACCAGGCGTTGTTCAGACACAATGTAGAAATGAGAGCAAAAAAAGAAGAAAGTAAACGAAAAATATCTTTCAGGACGACCACACACATATTAACACAGTGAGCAACGAACAGGGGGTGCGGATCAACAACACCACCTAATCAAAATCACGGACAGTGGTTAGATTGCCAACAGAGAAAAAACCAGCGCAGGCGCTGACAAGCAAGAGGCAAAGAAAAGCTGAAACCCGACGCGGACGGTCTGCACGGTCCCAACGGCCGGGCCAGACTGGCCAACCTCATCCTCTTTGGAATAAGAAGCAGCAGGCAGCGCCGTCCGTCGGTGTTGCTCGACAGCCTCTCTTCTCGCCTACTCTTTCCTCTTCTGCCTTTTCCTCCTCTCGCAATTCCAGACACAACTCGAAGAGGGTTCTTTCCGTTTAGTTTATTTTATATTTGATCTCTTATCCTATCCACTTCGATTTAAGTCAGAGCCAGATCCATGACAGACAGTCGGATACACGCTCCCACACTCCCACACCAAAACACTCTCACACAGCTTACCCCCGGCACCGAGGCACCATGAACGGCTTTTCCGAGACAAAGGCCACTCTGGGCGTGTCGTCCGCCGACAAGGTGCAGGAGACGACCGAGGAGCGCGAGGGCACGCCAACGGGCAAGAGTCACTACCCGGAGGTGGCGGCCGGGTCGGGCGCTACGGCGGCGGTGGCGGGCGCGCAAGCCAAGACGGTGCACAATGTGAGTGAGAGGAGAGTGTGGAGGAGAAGGAGGAGCGGGAGGAGGAGGAGGACCGTAATGACAGGTCTCCTGCTACGACGTAGACAGATGTCCGCAATGCTAACCGCTTCCCATCCCAGGCTGAGCTGTTTGCCGCCCTCCAAGAGACCAAGATCAAGCCCTGGAGCAAGGAGTCACTGCACTTGTACTGTGAGTGAGCCGACAGGGTTCCCAACGCCTCCAGTGACCCAAATCTCGACACGAGCCTCATACTGACAGACCCCCTAGTTGCCATTTTTATTGCGTTCTGCTGCGCATGTGCCAACGGCTATGATGGTGGGTCGACAGCCCTCGAGACAGCCCCCCGTCCTCCTCTCTGCTAACCCTACAGGCGCCCTCATGACATCCGTCATCGCCATGCCGCACTTCCAGAGCACGTTCAAGTGTGGCACCACAGGCTCGCAGGTATCGCTCATCTTCTCGCTGTACACAATTGGGGCCATGTGCGCGTCGCCGTTCGCGGCCATCCTGTCGGACCGCTACGGGCGGCGGGTGGCTATGTTTGTGGGCGGCTGGGTCATCATCGTGGGCATGGTGATTGTGTCGACATCCAACGAGCTGGCACAGTTCATTGTGGGCCGCTTCGTACTGGGCATGGGCATCTCCGTCATGACGGTGGCGGCGCCGGCTTATGCGGTGGAGATTGCGCCGCCGCACTGGCGCGGCCGCTGCACGGGCTTCTACAACTGCGGCTGGTTCGGCGGCAGCATCCCGGCGGCGGCGGTGACCTACGGCACCAACTACATGGACAACAACTACTCGTGGCGCATCCCGCTGATTCTGCAGGCCTTTGCGTGCACGATCGTCATCTGTTCCGTGTACTTTTTGCCCGAGTCGCCGCGCTACCTGATGGCCAACGGCCGCGACGCCGAGGCCCTGCACTTCTTGGCCACGTACCACGGCAACGGCGACCCCAGCTCGCGGCTGGTACTGCTAGAGGTCGAGGAGATGAAGGACAACATCCGACAGGACGGCATCGACAAGAACGCGTGGGACTACCGTCCCTTCCTGCTGTCACACAGCGGCCGCTGGCGCATGGCTCAGGTGCTGATGATCTCCATCTTCGGACAGTTCTCTGGCAACGGCCTGGGCTACTTTAACACGGTCATTTTCGAAAACATCGGCGTCAAGAGCGTGTCGCAGCAGCTGGGCTACAACCTGCTCAACTCGGTGCTGTCCGCCGTCGGTGCGCTGTCCGCCGTCGCGATGACCGACCGCATGCCGCGCCGCCGCGTGCTGGTGTACGGCACGCTGGCCTGTGCGATCGCGCTCGCCTGCAACTCGGGCTTGTCGGCCGTGCTCGATCGGCAGCAGCATGCCGGCACCATCCAGACGTCGTACGCGCAGGGTGCGCTGGCCAGCTACTTCATGTTCAACATCATCTTCTCCTTTACGTACACGCCACTGCAGGCCGTGATCCCAACAGAGGCGCTCGAGACGACGACGCGTGCCAAGGGCCTGGCTGCGTCGGCCGTCATTGTCAACGCTATCGGTTTCATCAACCAGTTCTGCGGGCCGATCGCCCTGGGAAACATCGGATACCGCTACATCTACATCTTTGTGGGCTGGGACCTTTTCGAGGCGGGCGTCTGGTATATGTTTGGGTGCGTTTTGCTTCCCTCCTTCCCCAATCCTTTCCAGTCTTTTCTGGTCTATCGTCTAACACGTACAGTGTCGAGTCGCAGGGCCGTACCCTCGAGCAGCTCGAGTGGGTGTACAACCAGCCAAACCCGGTCAAGGCCTCGTTGCAGGTCGAAAAGGTCATTGTGCAGGCTGACGGTACGGTCACGGAGAAGGTGGTGACGGGGGCGTGAGCGCCTGGATCCAAGGATGCGGTGGGAAGAGCAAGGAAAGATAAAGAGAATGGGGGGTTGAGGGGAAAGAAAAAAAGAGAAGGGCCGAGGGAGGTCGAGGAAGGCGAAGAATGGAAGAGAGGAAGAGGGAGGTTGACATTTTCTGTTGTCCTCGTCTATCTTTTCCCCTCCATGTAACCCTACGAGGTGCATTCGATCACCCAGTGTCACTTTTAGGGGAATACTACACGGAAAAACGGGTGTGGCTTACCAGATGACTGTCCGCCTGCAGATGGGGGGTGTTGGCGCTGCTGCCTTGCCGAGCTGCCATAAAGTGGGATCTCACGGCGAGGCTGATTTGACGACGGAACGAGGACGACCTTGCATAACGCAAATGCCCAGAGCCTGCGGGCGTGCACTCCAAGCCTCGCCCCAGACAAAATCACTCCTAACCACAACCAAGGACAGAACCACGGACAGAACCAGAATGCCCCCCTCCAAGAAACAACGCATCCTCGGGGCGCTCCTCGGCGTCCATGCCGGCGATGCCCTCGGCGCCACCTACGAGTTTAGTGTCTGGACCGCCATTCGCAAGAGCCACCCCGGCGGCCGCATCCCACACGACATCCTGGGCGGCGGGCCCTTCCACTGGTCCGCCGGCCACGCTACCGATGACACGGATCTGACGCGTGCTGTGCTTCTGGCGTACCAGGAGGCGGCCGGGTGGGCTAAGAAGGCTGAGGAGGATGCCGCGGCGACGACGACGGCGTCTTCGTCGACAGCAGCGGCGGCTGCTCTACCCCCACTCCCCGCCGCTGCCGCCGCACAGGATACCAAGCAGCTCAGCCTCGCGATCGCCACCGCGGCCGGCGAGAACATGCTACACTGGTTGCGCGGCGTCTGGCCAGGGCGCAAGCCCGGCAGCATGCCGCCCGACGTCGGCAATGCAACGCGCAAGGGTCTCTTTACCTTTTCGTCGAACCAGCACGACCCGCGCCGAGCCGGCGCAGGCCAGGCGCAGGCCGGCAATGGCAGCTTGATGCGGTGCATCCCGACGGCACTGTTTGTTGGCGCTGTGGGGGATGTGGGAGACGTCGAAGGCGAGGACTCGGAGGACGAAGGCCGTCGTCGCCGCAGCCGCGCGACCGCGCTCCTTGTCCAGCAATCCGCGCTCATATCTGCCATCACACACGACGACTGGCGCTGTGTGCTCGCGTGCGTCGCCTACAACGTCATGGTACGCGCCCTCATCAACGGTGCCTCGCCCGCCACGGCTGTGGACGCTGGCTACGACGCGCTTGACCCGGACGCGGACACCATCGGCCTCGTCCTGTCGGCGCTCGCCGTGGAGGCCGTGGGACCCACGGAGCATGGGGCAGCTGCAGCGGCGCGGACGAACGCGAGGACGAAGTCGAGACCTGCCCTGAGAGCAATACCCAGAACGGCCACCGACCCGAAACCGCCAAAGGACGGCAGCCCGCCCCTCCTCCACAGCGCCCGCGTTGCCGTACAGGCCGCCATCGACTACGGCCGCCCTGAGACTGTGCTGCTCGCCGAACTGGCCGAGCTGGGCCCACGCGCGGCGCCCGGCGGCGTTGTGGCCCTGCCGCGCGGCGGCAGCGGCTATGTGCTGGAGTCGCTGACGCTGGCCGTCGCGGCGCTGATGGACACAGAGCGCAGCCTCGAGGATACGCTGGTGGACGTCGTGCGCGTGGGCGCCGACACAGACACGAACGCGGCCATCGCCGGCGGCCTGCTGGGCGCACGGTATGGTGCGGCGGCCATCCCGGAGGCCTGGCGCTCCAAGCTGCAGTTTACCGGCGAGTTTACAGCGATCGTGGACGCCTTGATCCCGAACGATGACAATCGAGGGAGATAAGAGACGGCTCGGTCACTTGGAGGGAGTTCAGGAGAAAGTGGCCCTTCCTCTTCGCTGTTGTTGTCACGTCCTTTCCCCCCTTTCAGTGTAGCATAGTCCATGCCTATGGCTTTTCCACTGTGTCTTCGTGTGCTTCTTGAACAGCTATATGCCAGGTTCGTGCGATGTTGGCGTCGTCGGCATTGTCTACACGTCTGGAAACCCGCCTTTGTTTTGAACGCCCGCCTCTCGTCTTTTCTTCCCTGCCGTGTATGCCGTCGCCATTATCTTTCCACCCCCAGCACCTCTTTCATTCTCTATCCCAGTCCCTATTATTAGTCCCCCCCCTTTTCTTACGCCTTCTGCCGTCGAGGGATAAAGGGCCGGCTGATGCAACAAGCAGGCAGGTTTAGTCTTGCCGTTAACTTGCTCTCGGGAATTTGTCCCTCACCGATGGTCTCGTCGGGCCGCTTGCCCTCTTGCAGATGTCGTCCACCCACCCCCTCTGCAGTGGCCCCCATCTTTCCCATGGACTTCCTTGCATACCACTGCCTGAGGAGATAGCTGCCTTCTTCTTCTACGTTCTCTGTTTCCCTTCTCGTTCTGGGCGTCCTCGCACCATCCATAGTGGCCAGACGCCTCTCAAAGGCCCCCATTCTTCCCCAGGTCCAGAGGATAGGCAGCTGGGAGAGTCTTTGCTGTGTGTCTTTACCAACATTCAGCGAAGCCACGCCGCACCGCCACGTCAGCAGGCGATCTTTGTGTCTTGTGCTTTGTATTTGTTTTGTTTGCCTCGACATTCTCGCTGAGAGACGTCGTCCACAGCCACGATGCCCTTGCCGCGGCGAGAGCCACTCAGACGACGGTGGCGGCCCCTGCCATCCTCGCCCTCCACACCCCCGTTCTTCCTCCTTCTCCTAGCCACCATCCTCTCTGTTACGCCACTCTCCGCCGCAACCTGCAGCCTCACAATTACTGCACAGGAGGGCGATACCTGTGCCTCTCTCGCCGCCACCTGGGGCATCACCGTCACCGCCTTCCTCAACAACAACCCCTCCATCAAGAGCTGTTCTAAGCTGATCATCGGAGCTTCCTACTGCCTCGACGCCGACCCCACATCGGCACCATCGCCGACGACAGGCAATCCCAGCGGCGGCGGGGTGCTATCCGCGGGCCCCGGCAGCTCCAGTGGCACCAAGGTGGTGAGCCTCGACGGCACCTGCGGCGGGCGCGTTACTTGTACCGGGTCCCGCTTCGGCACCTGCTGCTCGGCCCACGGCTGGTGCGGCAGTACTGCAGAGCACTGTGGCACTACGTGCCAGGCTGAGTTCGGTAGCTGTAGCGGAAATGGAAGCAACGGTTATGGTAGTAGCAACAATGGCGGAGGGGGATGCGGAAGCGGAGATGGCAGTGTCGAGCCACCGCCTTCGCAGTCGTCGTCGCTGCTATCTGCAAGCAGTTCCGTGCAGGTGACGCAGGTCCATACCGTCTGGACCACCATGACGACGACAACAACGACAGCCACTACAGCGACGGAAACCACAACGACGACCATTACCAACACGGCTCACACCACCAGCACCGCCATAGTTACCGGCACCGCCATGGTCACGCGCATGACAATCAAGACTAGCACGCTGGCCGTCGTCACCGTCATCACCGCCACACAGACTGAGACGCGCATCAACGTCTCCGTCATCACCTCCATCACCACCATCACCCTGGTCCTGTCTGTCACCGACAAGGCGCGTCCTGCCGCGCTGTGCTCACAAGTGATGGCGCATAACGCGCGAAACGCTGCTCCTGCCACATCAACGGACTCTGCCCTTTAGACGTCGCTGGCCATGGAAGAGGGGGGCCTCGGAAGCCTCCCGCGTTGTGTTGCCTGTCTCGTGTGCATTCTGGCGATGGTTTCGCTGTTGAGTTGCTCTCTTTTGAGTTTCCCATCCACTCCCTGATATTCATGCTGACTTCGGGCTGGTTAAACTACGGAGGAAACCGTACCAAACGTGTTAGAACAAGGGTGAGGAAACAAAACTAAGAAACAATATGAGAATTTTACAAGCCTAACCATCTTCCACGAAGGCCTGAAACCACGCATACCCCCCTCTCTACATTCACTCGTCCCCTACTCTACAGTTCATCCCGCTCGGGTGCGTTTAACGAGTCCCGCGCCGCCTCGCGCTCCCCTCGCGTGGCCTTGCGCTGTGTCCGCCGCGCATTCCGCATCAGTGTGTCCCACAGTAGTCGACGATCGCGTCCGTGGCTTGTCTCTAGTACGTGCTCCGCCCTGATCTTAAAGTACACATCCACCTTGCCATGGTCTAGATCCGGTTTGGAGTGCTCAAATGGCCATGCCACGACCGAGTCATCCTTGGCTACCGGCACATAGCGGCCGAGGTCCGAGAAGGAGTCTGGAGCGAAGAGTAGCAAAGGGAGGAAAGAAACAGAGAAAGTGAGCGGATGTTCGTATGGGTGTCCAAAGTGTCACAGAAACCGCCGCCTGCACGTACCTTCGCATTTCTGGCCCTTGGCGTTAAACAGCGGTAGGATCGGGTAGAGCTGGCCGGGCGCAAAGAACACCACCTTGTCGCGGTCCGCCACCTTCGGCAGATTCCACGTCGACGGCTCGGCGCCCTCCGTGGGCACTACCCGCAACGGCACCGCAACCGTCGTCGCCGTTGTTGCCGCCTTTAGGGGCTTCTTCTGGAACACCATGAACCGCCACCGCCGCCCGTCGTCCGTCTCCGGCCGCTTCATCTCGTTGTCCTCGATCCACTGGCGCACGTACGCCGGCAGCTCGCGCCACTCCATCATCAGCAGGTCGCGTTGCAGCCCACCGTGGTCTACGCCGTCCCAGCTGCCTGGGTACACGCGGCCCGCAATGAACTTTTCAATCCCGTCCGCGTACGGGAGCAGCTCGTGGTTGTCGCCCCGCCGCAGGTCGACCAGCTTGTAGTTCTTGGCATGGAACTTCTTGACCACATTGCACTTAGTCTTGAAGCCCATCGGGGGCTCGCCGTGGTCCGGGAAGGGCCGATTCCAGGTCCAGTGCGACACAATAGGGAACTCGAATGCGTCCCAGTTGATAAAGTGCTTGCCGTTCGCTTCATATGCCTGCGTCTGGCCCGCAGCCAGCCACAGGAGCGGCAGTACACGACCGATTAACGCAGCCTTCATGCTGTCTTGGGGTTTGCCGCCGGTGAACTGGTCAATGGTCGTGGAAAGACAAAGTCAAAATGGCCACAGTTTAGTGAATAACTGCAGACCCAAAATTTCTGTGTGAAGCTCTGCGAGTTTCGGGAGCTGTGCTTGATATCCTCGCTGCCGTTATTGATTGCCATGGCTTTGTCCTTGCTGTCCTTTTTCCGACACAGCGCTCGGCCGGGCCAATATCAAAGACCAGCCATGCCAAACCCATGCATACTGGTTCGGCAGTGCGAGACAGTGATAGGGAGTCTCTATAAATAGCCAATCACGTAATATTGGCTCCCGGTTCCGAGTAGTTCCTCCTGCGGCTCGTGAAAACACGCATAGCCATGGAGGAAAATAGGCTGATATCGAAAACAGGAGGCCGTGGGGCAATAGTGCAGATAACATGTGTATCATGCCATCCGTATTGGGTCAGAATGTGCCTTTAGAACATAAACCGAATGTCCATGAGATTGGGCTGGCTTCGAGAGCGTTCTTTTCTAGAGTTGTCCGTGAATACGGTTGTTGTTCGTATGGATATGAATCCCCTGCACGTGCATTTATTTAAACTAGAGATATATATCATGCTTTTAAAAAGAGCCGCAAACAGACAAAAGTTGTTTCGCGCGGTAGGAACAGCCGTAAATAAGCAAATAATCAGAACCGGATTCACAGTAAATTACCATGCCAGGCGGACAGCCCGAAATTCGAGTTTGTGGGTACAAACCTGCTGAGCATTCTCGTCGTTCCCGCTGCAGCCAGCGAGTTACTGGTTCTGATTGACACCACTTGTTTCCCTCTCTTCCGGGAGGACCGGCGCAGCATGAATAACCCGACCATTTTCCAGAACGACGGAAAAGTCGGCATCGCGGACAGCCTCAACACGATGTGCGATCGTGATGACAGTGCTGTACCGAAGCTCTTCACGCAGGACCTCTTGGATGTGGTGAGCTGTTTTCTTGTCGATGGAAGCGGTGGCCTGAGGTGCGTTAGTTGGGCTGTGGAACGACACATTGAGATTAACAGGGGAGGGCTCTTCAGATGTACCTCATCAAGGATGACAATGGGGCTACGACGTAAGATGGCTCGCCCGAGACCGATCAACTGGCGCTGGCCCTGGCTCATGTTCCTACCGCCGCCATCAACGCGGCTGCTCAGCGTAAAATCTCCACTGGTGTTATTGAGAGCACGGCGGAGAACAACCTCGCACTCCTCATCCGTGTATTCGCCAATGGGATCTAGGTTCTGTCTCAAAGTACCCGGGAAGAGTACCGGATCCTGCGCCACAAAGCTGATTCTCTGACGCAGTTTGTGCTTGTTGACGGTGGCTACGTTCATGGCACCAATGTGGATGCTTCCTTGCGTCGTCGCGTCGTTGTCCGGAAGGATGGTTCCAAGAAGGGCCAGTGCCAGTGTGCTCTTACCAGACCCCGTACGTCCAGTAACAGCCACGGTCGAGCCAGCGGGGATGCGCATGGATATTTCGCGCAAGCTCGGCTCCAAATGAGGAGCATACCGAACAGTGACATTGTCAAAGACGATATTGTCGTTTGTTGTGGGCCAAGCAGCCGGGGGGTCCACGTCTCCGACGGGCTCCTGGTCCAAGTCGAGGAGCTCGGTGACGCGCTCCACCGACACAAACTCCATCTGCAGCTCCCCGTACCGGCGGCACAGCACTTGCGTGGAGTTGACAAAGTTGGCGGCCGCTGTGAGAACAAAGGCGACGAGACCGCTGGACAGTCCAGTCGCCAGCGCCGTCATAGTCAAGGCGAATGTTGACAGGGCGGTCAGCACATTGAAGCGCCACTGAAGCCACGCTTGCAAGGACCAATAAAAGTGATCCATTCGCTGGAAGGCATCCGTTGTGAAAATGATGCGGTCTTGGAAGTGTGGCTGCACGCGGAAAGCCCGAACGGTAGTCAGTCCCTCAAGCAGCGTACCAAAATTGGACATGAGAGGCGAGAGTGACACCATTTCAAGCCGCCGAAGAGACTGCGATGCAGGTAGGAATCGAAAGAAGACGAAGACAAACGTCGAAGTCATGAAAATCGCCATGACCAAAAACGTCGGCGTTGCAGTGGCAATTACCAGTATGGAAAACAGCCAGTTAAAAGCAAACCACACACAGCGGTGAATCTGCTGGGCGATGGCTCCGTCGATTGTGCCAATGTCCGATGTCACCCGATTCATCAGCCGGCCGACGGGGGTGACATCGAAGAAGCGGAAAGGCGCCGTGCTCACTCGTATCATGACCTGCTGAAACACTTGTTTGCCAGCCATATAGGTAATGGCGATGAGGATGAGATCGGGGAACGAGCGAAAGAATAGAGCAAACAGTGACAGCACGGTAAACCAAAACAGCCATGGCATAACGTTGACGTCTGGCGGCGGGAGCCCAAAATTGTGGTCGAAGAAGCCCGTGCTGTTTCGAGAGGCAGCTACAGCCACAGGAAATATGCCATCGTCGCCATGCGATGAGCTGACCACAATCTGCGTCCAAGGCAGCAGGGAAGAGGCCGACCCTTGAAGAACGTCTGTGATGGACTCATCACCATAGGCTTCGCCCCAGGTTTTAAGGAAATAAAGATAAGAAACCTTTATGATGCGGAAGAAGATGAAATTCACAATCATGAATGCCCACAAGTGCACGCCGCCGGCCTTGATGTAGCGCCAATACACGGACAGCATGACACCGCCATGGGAGCGGTGCTCCTCTTCGATAAATTTGTTCCTTGCACTATTGGTCGCACCTGTGTCGGTATTGCTCGCATGGTCGTTGTCCTGTGATGCCGAGGATGACGTTTCCGAGTCGTCACCCCCTTCCGATGCATTGCTGCCTCCGCTGTCATCTCCGACAGAGAGAAGAGTAGAGGAGGTAGCAGACGAGCCAAGTGACCAGCGAACCTGGTCGGCGTCGATCTTCGACACAACTCCACGTTCATCGCTGACCTCATAGATCTGATCGGCGTAGTCGGCGGCAAGGTCCAGGCGGTGCGTGACGAAAACAACCTGGCGGCTGAGCATGAGTCCGGATGTCGAAAAGAGCCTTTTCATGATGGACTCGGCCGTGTTGTGGTCCAGTGCGGCGATGGGGTCGTCGAGAAGCAGAATGCGCGCGCGGCTGTAAACGGCACGTGCCAAGGCAACACGAGCTTTTTGGCCGCCAGACAGACCAATGCCATTCTCGCCGACGTTGGAGAGGTCACCCGCCTCAAACTCGGCAAAGTCGGGGCGCAAGCAGCACGCTTCGATGACGCGGTTGTATCGCTGCTCGTCGTAGGGCAGGCAAAAAAGAATGTTATCCCGGACCGTCATGCTTTGCAGCCAAGGTGTCTGAGAACAGTAGCCGATGGTCTCCTTTGGGACGGACCGCGTGCCACCGTGCTGGTCCATTTCTCCCAGAAGAGCCATCAGCAAGGCCGTCTTGCCGGTGCCAACCTTGCCACAAATGACCGTGAGACCACGGCCATCTGCTACAAAGTTGACCTTTGACAGCACGGGAGTCTCTTCTGTCGGCCACGCAAACGCTGCGCCCAGGATTCCAATGTAGAGAGGGCCGGGAGGATGAATGATGCCGTCCACAAGAGCCCCATCCGGGATCTGCTTCAGCACATCGCCCTCCTCAGTGTCACCGGCGTCCTTTTCGGGCTCTGCCATAAAAGCCTCGATACGGCGCATAGCGACGTTGGCATTCAGCAGGACAGTAACGAGATCGGGCAGCTCTCGGAGACTCTGCTCGAGCAGGTTGAACAGGTTCAATGCTGGGAAGGCAATGTCAATGGTGAGGGGGCGTTTCTCGAGAACGGTGAAGGCATAAAATGCCGTTATTGGGAAAACATAGGCCGCCAGTTGGTTGATAATAAAAATGCACTTTTGAATGACACTCGTGATGATACGATACCGTAGCTCCTTGTCCCGCGTGGTGAGGATGTCAGCCAGCCATTTGTCCTGCCAGTCGTACCAGCGAAGGTGACGAATGGACTCGATGAACTGCGACGTGATCTGGAGCTTGATGTCGGTGACAGCGCGACGTGCCAGCTCCCAACGCACCAGAACCTTGACGACGAAGACGTTTGCCACCTGGGCGAGAACGACGGCCAGGATGCCAATGAGAGAAGCGCCGCCAAGCATCCGCCAAAGAAGAATCATCGAGAGCAAGAAATTCAGCGGCTTTGTGAACAGTGTGGGAAACTCCCAGAAGCGCTGCGCAACCTCGTAGACATCGTTGCGCATGAGATTCAGGATTTTTCCCGTAGAGGCAGGCGACGAGCTACCAGTCTTTGTGTCCGGCTTCGACGATCCTTTCCTGTCTTCATCAGAGTCAGGTTGGCTGGGAAAGGTAAAGGCCTTCCGGCGCAGCGTTTTCTCGTAGATCATGGTGATCAGTTCGCCGCGAGACCGTTCGTAACAGCGCCGCGTATACCACAGAGAGAAGACTCCAGCCTGGGCACGGGCAACATTGTTGGCGCAGATGATGACTGCATAAATGGAAGCCACCCGCACGCCAGCATCCGGACGTTCCATGGAGGCTAGCAGTTGTTTGAGCAGCACGATTGGTAGCATGGACAAAACAGAGTCCAGAATGCCGAGCGCAGAGGTGATGATCAGATCCGGTGCATTGACCTTGACAATTCGAGATGTGACAGACCCCTGTACTTCGTGGAACAAGCGGTAGAGCCGGGCGTGCTGGAATTCGAAAGGAAGATGCCAGATGTCATCGTCCTGCAGCTGGCGTGCGGCACCAAGGCCGATCACAGGTGCCATCCAGTTGACGGACATCCACTGGTACAGATTGAGATTGTCCTCGGGGCTACGGTGCTTGTTTGATGGGGTTTCGAAAGGGGCAGCAATTCTGTCGTTCTCCCCGCCGTCGCCCAGACGTGGGTCACGCAGCGGCATGACCATCATGATGCCAGTGGACAGGCCGGTCACGCTCATCTCCGCGAGCCAGGTAAGATTGTTAGGCCACCGAGACAGGCCAGGAACGCCGAAAAGAAGAGCCACCTGGACCAGCAGGGTGCCCGAGTGAATTAGAAAGACAGCCCCGGGCAGCGAGCGGGGACGGTCGATGGCGACGAGGACGGATGTGATCGCCTGGTTGCAGTTAGAAGACAGCGACGGCTGGCAGTGGTGAGGTGTGAAGAGCTCGCGGCTCTAGAACTTACACAGGGTACAACTGGCGTCAGGTACAGAGGACCGAGGCCCGCGGCGAACGTCAGGATCAGGCTGGATGCCACACCGGCTAACGACAACAGGAAGAGGGTGACTGCCGTCAAGTGCCACGTCGGGATGTTCAGCAACGCAACGCCACTCCCGACGCCGACAAGGCGAACGTCTACGGCGCTGTTCCGGCGGCCCGTCCTGAAGACAGCGCTGCTCGCGTCGCTGTCGCTGATTCCGTCACTGTCAGCCTCGACAGCAATCTCAACAGCCTCGCTGCCGGCCGCCTCGATGTCCTCATCGTCGAGGCCACTCCCGTTGGTCCCGTTTGACACGCCATCACGGAGCCGGTTTCTCTGCGGGCCGTTGCCATTGCCGTTCGGAAGCAGGGACCGGCCGCGTTTCCGGCCGAACTCGCCTTCTTCTGTTGCAAAACCGCGGAGCCAAAGCGGCCGGCGGCGCCACAACGGACGCAATGCATAGCGACTGATGAACACAAACAGCGACAACCATACGGGGATGTACGATATAGTGCCCGGGCAGCCATCACCAAACGTGGCATTTCCGGGGATCTAGACGGGTTGTCAGCATTCGGGCGCGCCTCACGGCAAATAGCGGAAGACGCGATGCGGGTGGGGGCTACACCACGACCTCCGTGTCTCGTCCGCGACACTCGGGCTCGCATGGTGGCAGAGGCCCGAGTACATACCCAAAGCTTCTGGCAACACGAGTAGCAGGGCCATATGTAGTTTGTCCAGTCCGGGGATGGCGACATGGCCGCCACACGGAGAGGCTGGGGAAGGAAAGAACGCGGGAGGAGGCGACAGCTCCAGCGGAAAGAGCGACGTTGAGCCGGGCCAGAGAGGCGAACCAAGCAGGCGCGAATGGCAAGAACGGCGGGATTGCCCAACAAGGAAAGAAGGTACGAACAAAAGCAGCAGTGGCCAGAAGGGAGCAATAAAACAGGCCGGTTTACCCAGACATACACCACGTGTTATACCAATGCCGACACCGAGTGGACAGAAAGATTGGGGGGCGGTAGCAAGAGGCAAAACCGCATCGCGCAAGGGATAAAGAATGCAGAAAAGGAAAGCACAAGAGAGGATGCTTGTCGTTTTGCAACTTGTCGTGAAATACAAAGGACGTTGATGGATCTCACACATTAGTTGATCAGCTTTGTCAGCGGTGGCGCGCGCGTCAAACCAAAGTACTGCGGCAGTAGCGACCGGCGGACTCTCCATCGTAGTTGGCACGAGGCCAGGCCACGACAGCCCACAGCAGTTGGTGCGATCCGAAGTGGCTGCCAAAACGTGCCCTCCCCGTTTCCCCAACCGGCACCGACGTCAGCCACTGAACAGGTCGCCGCTTCCGTGTCTCGGACGTGGTGCTGCGGCCGACTTGGGGGCAGGCAGGTTGTGCAACGGGACGACTGAAATGCCATCGTGGCCAGGCCCAGCGAAGATTAATTACCACACCCTCTGGCCCCATCGCAGCATCATGCACACATGTGCTCTTAAGCACGTTCACCGCTCAAGTCCCGGCGCTCCTTGCCATCTGTGCTCTGTCAACGGGCTTGCCGTTAGTCCCGTTTGGGCAATCCGGATTGGGGCGCAATCTGCAGCCCTTGATGCAAGGCCGGTTTGTGCAAGAAACGGCGTCTGCAACGAGGCGACTATGATCACGAGTTGCTTTTTTTTTTTGCTTCCTTTTTGCTTTCTTTCGGCTTCTTTTTTTCGTCTTCCTCCGTTCCCCCCCTTTTTTCTCTTCTTATATTCCTTTCCTCGTCGGTTCCATTGCATTGGCCTTTGGTGCGTGGCCATCTCTGCATCGCCCCCTCTTCTTTTCGTTCCTCAGTCTCCCCGGCCTCGCTCCCCGGCCTCGCTCCCCGGCCTCGCTCCCCGTCCCCCCTTGATGCGAAAACCATGGTCCACCTGCCACAAGTCTCTTCCGCGGTCTTCCCCGTGCCAATGACAGCGAGCGGTCCAGTGCCATCCCCGCTCCATGCAAAGGAAGTCGGCAGGCAGCGTCGAAGTCACCTTGCACTTTTTTCCCTTCGCCTTTTTAATATTCATTTTCGCCTGTTTCACTCGCTATTTCTTCTTCTTTTTTTCTCCCCCCCCCGGCTTCTGCTTTCAGGTGAGTGAGATGCGGGACCAATGCCTGGCTATCCCGTGAGCGCACAGCGTATTTTCGAGCAAAGCTACCAGCTGCAATCAGACCCCCGCGTACCGGCGTCAATGGTCTGCTGCGGAAATACAAACTACTGAGGCAGAAACGGTGTCTCTGGGTCCCGCTATGCGAGGAAATATGGTGTCTATGTCCTCAGTTTTGGGTTAGAGACAGGGCTGAGGGTCAACGAGTGCCTTGTATCTTGCAAGCCGGGCAGCGCAGAAGAGACGAAAGACGACGTCGAAAATGGCGCGGAAGCAGCTGCCGGATTGACGAAGGCACAAATCATCGACATCAATCGTTTAGCTGGGCGCATTCCTCGATGTGGGCTACGCCATCGGAGCCTTTTGCCAACGATCGAAGCTTCATCCCACATCTCTGCTTCTATATGAACGCCGGCGGCGCTTCGGCGCCCGTGCCTGCCACGTGAAAGCGGCCAGTCATGGCTGTTTGGCTACGCAGTCATGGCGCGCCGAGGAAGGTAGGTAGGCATGTGTGGAAGTAAACCCTAGGTGAAATACCACCGAGATTAGAAAATGCATTGAAGCGAGATCGCATAGAAATCCCGGCTAGCCCTCTAGATCACAAAAACACCGCTGACACCCATATGTACACACGCAAAAAACAAACAAAGCGGCTGATCAGATAGACCGGACGAACGCCATCTCCCGCTGCCGATTGCGCCGTCCCCCAATACCCAAGATATGCTACCGGTATGCAGTTGACCCCCATGGTTGCTGATCCGAATACTGGTACTGTGGGTGATAGGCGGTGTTGGCATTTGCCACCATTGGTGTCGCCGGCATCTCCGCAGGGGCGACCAGGGGCACCAGCGGCGCGTTCTGGACTGGAAGCTCAAAGACGCCACCGGCAGCCGGCTGCTGGCTCTGGAAGACCGCGGGCGACGGTGTCGAAAGGTACAGTTCGTTTGGGCCATGCGGCCATTTGGCGACCTCGTCCCCAGCCACCGCGCCGGCCTTCCAGTCGGAAGTGTAGCCGCTGATGTTGCTGGCCGAGAACCGCGACAGCTCTGTGCCGCTCGCATCATGGCCCCTGGGCCCGCCACCGTCCCCGAATCCGCCAGGCACGCCCAGCATTGGCCGGCTTTCTTCGTTGATCTGCCGCTTTCGCCGAAGCCGTATGATGAAGAAGGCCAGGGCCGCCAGGATGGCCACGCCTGCGACGACCGCACCCGCTATGATGCCTGTCCTCGCTGTGGTCGAGATGCCGCCGTTGTTATTGTTGCTGTTGTCGTTATTGCTGCCGCCGCCGCCGGTAGACTTGGTCCCCCCCGACGTAGTTGTCACCGTGATGGTGTGGCCACTAGAGATGGTCGTGATGGTGCTCGTAAAACGCGTGGAACTGGTGTCCGTCGTCGTCGTTGTTGCCGTCGTTGATTTCGATGTTGAAGATGTCTTCGATGCCGTTGATGTTGCCGACGTCGTTGACGAGCTCAGGGTACCGTTGCCAGCAAGCAGAAAGTCCTTCTGCGACACGCTGAGTGGCGTTTTGCTGTAGGCGCAGGCCTCGGCCATGGTGGTGTAGACGGTCTCGAGGTCGGCATAGTCGTCCGTGCCGATGCAACCAGCAGCAGACAGGACGAAATTGCCCCCGTTGCCGCACAGGCACTCGTTCATGGCCGTGACATCGTCGCCATCGCAGTTGCTGGCAGTGGCCGAGGAATTGAGGCAGGCCTGGGCGCCTGTGGGATAGGCGCTAAAATCGTTGGAGAAGACGGCCAGGACTGCCTTGGCTTGGAGGAGGAGAAGAAGCAGGGCGACAAGCGACGAAAGCCGCCCAGGTTGTCGCCGTGCATCCATGCCGGACGACCACGTTGGGGGTGTTTTTGGATTGCTGTGTAGGAAGCCCTTTCGAGACGCAGAGGCTCTGCGCCGTTTACCATGGGCCGTCGGTCTCGGGTTGTCTGGAGAACAGGAAGATATGCACACAGAGCGTCGTGACTCTTTCGGAGTACAGCCGCAGGCAGTCGTGATCGCGATAGGGGGGCGACAAGGAGAATGGGCAGGCTCGGCTTGCCTTGGCTTGGGGTTTCGATGAGAAGGGCTTGCCAAGAACGAGAATGGTGTCGTGGGGGGGGGCAGGCAGTCGTGCCTGGTTGCTGTCGAAGAGATAGATGCAGCAGAAAAAACGAAAGGCGGTCGAAGCGACCGAAGAGCCAACGGCCAAGAGAAGAAACGTGACGACCAGGAATCCAGAAGAAAGGTAGCCAAGAGAAAGAAGAAAACCCTCGGCAGCTAGAGCACGGAAGAAAAGACAGGGAGAGGCTCTTTGGGCTGGCTCGTAAGAGCAAACGTCTTCCAACCCCCCCTCCTCGAGGCAGATCAGTGCGGCTGAGCCACGACTTTGCTCCCATCCTTTCCCAAAAAAGATGGGTCCCACAAGGCGCAAGAGATCGAGAGGGCTAAAACCGCCTCCATCGTGGACGGCGGCTCCAAAGAAGGCCAGGCCACTCTAGGCGCTGCATCAATCAATCGTCCAGAGTCAGCCGCAGGGTTCAGTCGTGCTGTGCTGGCTGGCTGCAGCTAATCTGGCAGACTCTCGCGAGCAACTGAGGATGCAGAGGGTGGCAGAGAACGGCGTAAGAAAGGTGGAGGAGAGACGGCCGGGGCAGCTCTGCTCCGTGGAGTGGTATGTGGTGCTGGCGGCTTGGTGGCCGCGAGCTTCTGGGCCGGAAATAGAATCTGAGTTTACAGTTATATTTAAGGAGCTCGTAGCGGCCAGGAGGCACCACTAACAATTAACGTTCTTTCCTTAGCCCCCAACAGAGGTGGAGCGGTTGTGGCTGTGTCGGCCCCGATGTCTCGTTCGGCCAGTCAAAGACAGGAAGCACAAGCAAAGAAAGTCAGCTCTCACCTACAGGACGCACAAGTTCCCCAGCGCCCATCCTTCTTTTCCTGCTCACACTCTCGGCGCTTCATGCGTTTCTTCCTTTTTCTTCTTTTTTACAACTGCCTTCCTTCTCTTACCCCTCCACGCTCCGAACAGCCACAGCCACAGCCACAGACTGTCGAATTAGCCCGTGTGACTTCGAGACTCCCCCCTCAGCTCGGATCAGGCGCGTCGCGGCATCAGCGCGAAGACACAGCTGTCGACTCTGTCGACTCTGTCGCCCGGCGAGCCTCCGGCGGCTGCCGCCGCGAGAATAGAATCGACTGCGCGGACAACATCGCTGCAGAGAACGCCCTCGGTGATCTTGACGGCTGCGTACGAGATCTGCGTGGTCTCGTCGCCGTCGATCAGGACCACCTCGCCCGTCGCCGGGTGCCGGACAAAGACGAAGAAGCGTGGCATGCCCTGCACGGACGCGCGCGGTTCGGCGTGGACAGCTCCGTTCTTTGCTGACGGTGGCCCCCTGTGCTCCGGCGGCGGCAGCGGCGGTTGGCTGCGGTGCTTGTCTGGGCCGACGTCCGTCCAAGCGCCCCCCTTCATAGTCGCCTTGTACGCTTTCTGCAGCCCGGCGGCCTGCTTGAAGAGGATGCCACGCTCATGCTGAGAGGCAGGGACACAAGATTCGAAGAGGTCTCTGAGGGGACTGCCGTGTTCTGTTCCACGTCACGGGTCAGTGAAGCTGATCTGTGCCGGGGGGCTTTCCCCTCCCTCTTTCACACCATCGAGGCTTGAAACAACGTACGCATTGCGTCCTCCAGGCCCGAGTGGAACACGGCATGCAAAAACGCGTAGACGTCTGGGACAAACCCCACCTCGTGCTGGAAGGCGATTAGGGCCTCGGGAGAGATCCTGCCCCGGAAGGACGGCACTGCAATGCGCGTGTTGGGCGGCAGCGTGACGGTGAGAACGACGGCGCTGCAAACCGGAACCACGCAGGGCGACATTCTCATTGACTTCAAAACAACACCAATGTCCTCAAAGGTGAGGTTGTCCGACATGCCGGCCCTGAAGCCGAAACTGTTCATGGCATACGGCATGCAGCGGGCGCGACGGCAGCCCTCGTACCCGCGACTCATGACGGTAGCTCAGCAGCTCCCTGTGTCGTCGTGTCGTCGATTGCGGGCGGTCGAATGCGGTTGTCTGTTGGGCTGGCACAGGAAAGTCTCAGATGCAGAACAAAACGACCGGGTCTGCGGGAGAAGGGGACCGGGAAGGCGGGAGGTGAAGATCTCGAGATCCAGCGCACTTTGCTGTGACGGACGAACGCCCCAGCGGTGTAACAAATGCAAGAGGCGTGACCGGTGGTCCGCCCCTTCCCACGAATTCACTTTGTTCGCGGGTCGCAGCAAGAACCCAACACCGCGACGGTGTGCTGCGACGAAGGAGGCAACACCAAGCAGGCTCGTGCGTCAGAGACACGAGGCCCTCCTTCACTGCTCCGTAGAGGCCTGCCTTGTCATTGTGGGTCCCATTAATGACGACTGCCTTTCCGAGCGCTCAATGTAAACCTTCAATGGCGGCGTCCGATGCTGGGATGGCTTGCCGCCCATTGCACCGGGCGACGAGGAAGCAGCAGTTTGTCGACGACTCCGTGTCGCGGAAGCTCGGGCTGGGATGGACGGCCGCCGACCGCTCGTCGCACCCGTGGCGACGTCTGTGCTGGCAGGGACCTGCCCGCCGTACCCGCTCCGCGCTCTTTCCCTGGCTGCCTACGGACCGGACGGGGCGCCAGCGCCAGTTTGTTCATCGCTCTTGCTGAAGACGTCCTGCAGCGGCCGTCGCTTCCTTCAAGGGAGAATGCCAAGGCCAATAGCGTGCGCTATTTGTGCGCTATTTGAGGGCCAACCGCCAGTGGCGCTGGGCGGGCAAACGCCCCAAATCTCCCCGAGGCAGTAACGCTATTGAGCAATCTGCCGGACCACCCCGACGTGCATACGAGTGGGGGCAGCAGACAGAACGAAAAGAGAAGCGTCTCCGCACCTGCACTGCAGCCCGACGTCGGTTGCCAGACCTCCAAAACGACATAAAAATGTGCGAGGCTACTTGGCGGCGCTCGTTGGCCCTGCACCTGCGTCGCCTTCCTCCCTGTCTCTGCAGCCGCTGCGAGGTCTTGGTATTGGACTATGGCCAAAACAGGAAGGAACGGCGGCCGCGTTGCCCAAGCGAGGAGGAAATCTCTTGTCACCGTCACCTGCAATGCGGGGTGCAAGTACGAGTACGTCGTATCTGCTGCGTGGGGCGAAGGAACAGGGAAGAGGGAAGAGGGAAGAGGGAAGGCGCGCCCCGTGTGCATCCCCCCCCGGCAAGAACAGAAAAGTACTCCGTACGACGTACGTCGTATGCAGAATGCCCTCCTGTCTCGACGTTCTCTCTGGCCGGCCGCCTGATGATCGCGCGTCTCGGTCCACAATCAAACCACCCTCCAGCGTCGTTTTGTGCAGTGTCCACCGCTCCTCTCCCCCTCGACGAGTGCTTCGTGTGCAGCAACAGTGCGGCCATGTCGTTTTTGTTGCTAGTCCGTGCTTAAAACGTTGCGGGCGGGTCCGTCATCCCCCGTTCCCCCGTCCCCCTCAGCGTTAGCCTCTCTGCTGGCTGAGGCATACCTCATCCCTGGCCATGTCCAGTCCTTTCTGCAATCCCTGTGGGAATGTTGCGGAGTGCAGAAGAAGCCCGACTCTGGACACAAACCTGATCCCGAGGTGGCCCGAGCGGAAAAGAGGGCAAGGGCCGGCCGGCACATCTTGTGGCATATCATTGTTGCTTGCCCGCCAGGTTCCATCTTGCGTCCCGCCTCTTGATTTCCTCTTCTTTTCTTTCTTGCCGTGCTCGACTCTTTTTTGACCAGGTGGAAAGAATCCACCCTCTGCCGAGCGACACGTGAATTCAAGCCAACACCGAAACAATGGCGGACAAGGACGCCCCATCGCCAGACTCGCCGAGACAGGTGCCAACAGCCGCGACGCCCGAGGCGGCTGCCACGCCCGCCGCTGCCAGCCCTCCCGCCGCCGCCGCCGCCGCCGCTTCGTCGCCTCCCAAGTCCCGGTCGGCCACCGGCTCCCCCCGGCCTGCTGTGGACATCCACGACGCGCCCATCGACGCTGAATTCGCTGTTCGTTTTCGTCCCGCCTGGCAGCCTTTCTTCTTGGTCTACACACCATGCCGTCACGCGTTCCCCTGTCTCGTGCTGACGTACATGCCTTTGATGCGATGTTCTATCTAGGAAGACGATGGAGACTCTGCTGTCGGCGACTCGACGTGAGACATCTGCTTTCTGCATCTCGGGGCCCATCTGCGCACACCAACCACAGTAGCCGGTGACTAACCCGGTGCTAGTTCAACGTACACGGCATCTCTCACATCAAGTGCCGTCGACTACCCGGTCGAGTATGGGCGTCGCTACCATGCCTATCAATCTGGCAGTACGTTTCATCTATTGGGGGCTTGGACGGCACGATGCATGGCCCGTCGCTAACACATCTCAGGATACACTCGCCCAAACGACGAGGTGAGATGCGTGCTCTTCACGCATGCCGGACGTCTGCCGTCTCTGTGTTGGTCGTGCTGCTGATACTGACCCTACAAAGCTCGAAATGGACCGCCTGCTGATCTTTCACTCTGTCATCACAATGGCCATCGGGCATCTCTACCTTGCCCCGCTCGACATGGACAAGCCCCAGCGCATCCTGGACATTGGCACCGGCAACGGCATTTGGTCGATTGAAATGGCAGACGAGTTTCCCAACGCGACGATTATCGGCAACGACCTGAGTGCGAACATGCCGACATTCGTTCCGCCCAACGTCAAGTTTGAGGTTGACGACGTGGAGAGCGAGTGGGTGTACGAGGAGCCCTTTACCTTTATTTTCTGCAGGTACATGGCTGTGAGCATCAATGACTGGCCACAGCTGGTGAACCGCGCATTCGAGTAGGCGTCCCCCACATCTGGTCCATCTGGCCCATTAGATCCATCCGGTCCATCCGCGCGTCTGCAGTGGCATTGTCGATTCTAACTGCGCGCACCAGGAACCTTGCACCAGGCGGCTGGGTCGAATTCCAGGACTTCAACCTCGAGATCTACTCAGAAGATGGTTCTCTCCGTGCCGACGACCCGCTCGTGGTCTGGAACACCACCATGCTCAATGCCGGACGCAGCATGGGCCGTGACCCGTGCCCCGGCACCAAGCTCGAGAGCTGGGTAAAGGAAGCTGGCTTCCAAAACGTTGTGCACCGCCGCTTCAAGCTGCCCCTGGGGCCTTGGCCGCGGGACCCTCACTTGAAGAAAGTCGGCCTGCACAACTACATGCAGATGAACCAGGGCCTCGAAGGCTTGTCCATGCGGCTGTACATCCATGTGCTCAACTGGACGCATGAGCAGGCCACCGTGGCGCTGGCTGGGGTGCGGAAACAGCTGCAGGACCCAAACGTTCACTCGATTTTTGATCTGTAGGTCGCGCGTTTGCTCGCTTCCCTGCATCGCCACGCTGACCACCGCATTGGCACACGAGAACCCTATGCTGACCAGAAACAGGCACGTGGTATACGGCCAAAAACCGGAGCAGTAGCTGTATCGCCACCTCGCTTTGTCATTTCCTTTTCCCTGAACCTTTTCTGTCCGACGTATCCTCATGGCATAATTTGCTTTTACTGTTTGTTTGTGTTCCATCCACTTCTGTTATGAGAGCTTTTCACGGTGGATAGTAGAAGCTTGAATATGACTTCCGTGCTTTCGTGGCCATGTGCATCTCCATAAATGCGTGGGCGAATCTTACTGGTCGTATTGACTTTCGATTCTAACAGGAACGGATTGAAAATGGTACAGAAGCATCTCTCACGCCCGTGACCTTCTCGCTCGACGCAAGGGGCTGCGCATGGCACGTCCGAGACCGGCGCGACACCGCGGAAACCAAGCCAGGAGCGAAACCTTCTAGAACAAAGAACCAACATCCAACAGGCCCGACGTGCAGGGTGCAGGGTGCAGGGTGCAGGGTGCAGGGGTGCATGCTGCATGATGCACGGACAGCACCTTAGAACAATTGCAAGAAGGGCCTCAGCCATGTTCACACGCTCGGTTTGCAGGAACTCCCAGAGCCACAGCGGTCAGACTTTCTGTCGTCGCCAAAAACAAAATTGGCCTTGCCACCCTGCGAATGCACAATCGCAAGAAGTCCCCTTTGTGATTGGTCCGTTTAGGACTGTACGAGGTCCTCAGTGTGGGAGGTGAGACATTGCCTTTTTTGTATTCTTCGACAAGCGCCCGAGCCGTTGAATAGAAAGCAGCTCACATCCTTGCGCTCCGCTTCCTCATTTTTACCCTTGCGGGACTTTTGGCATGTTGGTTCCTTGCCATTGCCCCGGCCCCAATGGCTAGGATAGGCCGACAGCCCGCGGAGAGAACCCCTTGGGCACCCGCTGTGTCCGAAGGAGAGACGCAGGCTGCAGCGGGCAGGGTTGATGCAACAGTCGAAAGAGGTTTGCCCCGACCAACAACGTGGCTTGTCGGTAAAGATGCTGCAAGTGGGACACTGACAAGCCATGGAAAGGGGCAGCTTCTCGGACGCCCTCAGCAGAGATGTGCCCTTTCTGCTTCCCAGTGTCTGTCGTCCGCCAAGACAGTCGTCCGTCCCTGTCTATTTAAGACGCCAGAGTTCCCCTTCTGTTCCACAAGGAAAAGCAGAGGCAGAAGCCAGTCTGCAACAGCAACTGTGTTGGGCAGCTTGTCTGATACCACATACACCCTGCCTATCCTCCTACTTCTTCGCCCCCGGTCACTTTCTCATCTTGCCACTATGAGGCTTCTCTATTTCATAGCCGCGCTCGCCGCCTGGTATGGCACATGTGCGACCGCCAGCTGGGCCTATGCGCATCGTCCCCCCGGTCTGCTGAAAGGCACTTTCAGCCCTGACGTCGCCGACAAAGTAGCTGCGTGTGGCATCAACGGTAGCACCGGCTACCTTGGCCCCAGTGGAGGAGAACCAAGCAGTGGTGGAAGCGGCGGCTCGGCCTCGGTGCCCATGCGCGGCTGGGGCACCTTCAACCAGATCATCAACCACAACAACCGCCATCTCGGCACGTTCTCCCAGCGGTACTGGTACAGCACAGAGTTCTGGAAGGGGCCTGGCTCGCCCATAATCCTTGTCAACCCGGGAGAGCAGTCCGGCACCGGCTGGAACAACACCTATCTGACGAACCAGCGCATCACCGGTCTGTTTGCAGAGACTGTGGGTGGCGCCATCGTTATTCTGGAACACCGCTACTGGGGCGAGAGCTCGCCGTATCCGGACTTGACTGTCGACCACCTGCAGTATCTGACCATTGACAATGCCCTACGCGACATGACATACTTTGCAGAGACATTTACTCCGCCATTTGACACGTCGGGCGGGAGTAGGCCCTCCCGTGCGCCGTGGGTCTTGGCTGGCGGCTCCTACCCCGGGGCGTTGGCCGGTTGGGCGGCGCACCTGGCCGCGGGCGAGCCCGAGGCTGGCGGTCCGGTGCACGGAACCAGTCCCTTTTGGGCGTATTACGCGACGAGTGGTGTGGTGGAGGCCATTGGCGATTTTTGGCAGTACTTTGCCATGGTGCAGCAGGCGACACCGGCCAACTGCAGTGCCGATCTTGTGTCGACGGTCTCATACATTGACGGCATTCTGCTCAGCGGAACAAGCTCGCAAAAGGCGAGCCTCAAGGCCCAGTTCCTTCTCGATGACCTGGTCGACGCAGACTTTGCCAAGTGAGTGCAACCGGTCTGATCAGCAATTGCAGTCTTCCCAGTACGCAATGCCTTTCACTAACACTGTTGGTGCCATTAGGGCATTGGCTTTTGGACCTATCGTGTTCCAGCAGACACAGTTTTTCCTCGAGCCGCTCTACGGCTACAGCCCATACTACATGTTCTGCGACTACATCGAGGTAAAGGGCCAAAACGGAGACCACGAAAGGCGTAAAGCACTTGCCTAATGGGGCGTAAACTGACTTTTGTGCAGAACATGTGGCCCAACTCGACGAACGCGGTGCCTGGGGCTGGCGGCGTAGGTGTCACCAAGGCGCTCGCCGGTTACGCCAAATGGTTCAGGGAGGTGGTGCTGCCAAACCGTAAGTGTCCATCCTCATGTGCCATGCGCATCACCGTCATGCCGTGGTCCGCACCTAGCTAACCCTCGACGTACACGCACACACCGATAGTCTGCCAGGAGCTTGGGTACTTGGACTTCCAGGGCACATACAACACGGGCTGTCTGCAGAACCTGAATGCATCGAACGCCATGTACCAGGACATCAGTCCCAGCAACGCCATCAGCCGCCAGTGGTGGTGGCTAATGTGTAACGAGCCGTAGGTTTCTATCATTCCTACCATCCCCCCTAGAGTAGACATTTTGTGTGTCACTGTCAAGGAATCTGCTGCTAACCTTCTTTCCAGAATTGCTTGGTTCCAGGACACTCTGCCGGACAGCATGCCGTCGATCGTGTCCCGACTCGTCGACTACGACTACCACGTCGACATATGCAACGCACAATTCCCCTCGAGTGCGGGTGGCTTTGGTCTCGCGCACGGCCGTTCACCAGCCAATGTCAACGCCTTCACAGGCGGATGGAGCGTGCCGCCCAGCTCGACGCCGCGGCTGCTCTACACCAACGGCGAGCTCGACCCGTGGCGGGCGGCCACGGTGAGCTCCACCTGGCGGCCCGGGGGCCCGCTGCCCAGCACGTCGGATGTACCGGTGCACATTGTGCCGGGCGGCGGGCACTGCTCGGACGTGTATGCCGAGAACTGGGCGGTCAACCCGGGCGTCAAAGCAGTCGTTGACGCGGAGGCGGCGATCCTGCTCGGGTGGATCAACGATTTTTATCAAGAAAGAGGCCTAACCAAGCCGGCCTAAAAATTCGGCTCTCCGAGATTCGACGCTGACAGCCTTGGTGATGCGAGGCTGAGGCCAAAGTGAGGCACGAGTCGCCGTGGATTATTGGGTGGTGCCCAGAAAAGGGAAGAAATCCGTGTCAAGGACAGGCAGTTGTGTCGAGAGATTCGGGGCCGAGCGACTGGCAATCTGGCAAGATCACGGAGAAGAGCCATAAAGGACAAGAGATGAGGCCGAACGGCGCATTTCTTCGTTCTGCCGGGAGAGTAAACAAAAACAAGCAACGCACAGATCCCACCAGCGATTCCACCAGACGAGGCAGTGAGTGACCAAAGCGAGGAGTTGGCGGGTGTTTGTGGGGCTAGTCTTCACTTAGCGCGGCGGGGGGCTTAATCGCCACGCCGGAGCGCGCCCCGTAATAATATGGAGGCCACTAAAGTGTAAAGTGCGACTTGCCGCAGTGGCTTTAGCGAAGTGAGGCTTAAGCAGACAGGTCCGCACTGGGCTGCACTTCGGGTCTTCGTAACATGGCACCGCATAAGAGCATTGTCCCCGGAAGCGGCATATTTTAGTCTGCCGCGAGAAGGCACCTCACTTTATCGATGATATTGAGCTCACCAACGACGTTGATGTGCTCTTCTGGGGGAGGTAGAGGCAGGGCCGCGGAGGGGAGTCGGAAAAGAGAGTCGAAGGGTGTCGAGCATAGAGGAACATAAATACATCTCTCGCTCCTCTTCCAGGGACGGGGTCGCGTCTCCTTCTACTTCTTTTCTTTTCTCGTCCTCTTAGTACTCTGATTCTTATTAGCCTACCCTCTCATATATTATTTCAGGTTTCTTAGTCTTAGCGGCCTTATGCTCCTCAGATACATCACCAACGCCCCATCTTCTCGTTATCTTGGAACATCCCTCCCGTCTGTGTCTCCTTGATTCCTAGCTCATTCGGCTTCTTTTCTCTGGGCCGTAGTCTCTATCATGGCCAGCACCGACGACGCACTCATTTGCGGGGTCGACCATGCCTTGACCCGGCCGCCCGCGGGCTGGGAGGTAGGTGCCGTGCCGGGGTGGCACAGTCTGTCTCGTGCCGTGAGATGCAGAACGAAACTGTGCTGATCATCGTCTCTGCCCGGCAGGACCTTGGCCGGGCCCAGGACGTGCCGCCCGTTGCTCCCTGGTCTCCCGTATCGACACTCACCGACCTGTCCGACCTTTCCGATCTGTCAAATATGGCTGACCTGGCTGACCTGGCCGACATGACAGAAAGGTGCGATTCCAATGAGATAACGGACCTCGTAGCTATTGGTACGGACCGTCCGCATGTCCCCGGAGGTGTGGGTGTGAGCGAGATGTCCCGCAGCACCTCTGCCGCCTCGTCGAGCACCACAGCCCACTCTGCCACCACTAAAACAAGCGGCCGGGCCAAGCGCAAGCCAACACGGTCTGTGTTGCTGTCGTCGGCGTCGTCGGCGTCGTCTACTAGCGCCATGACTGGGCGAGTGTCTAGGAAGCAAGGCAAAACAAAGATCACCCGGACCCGGGCCCGTGCTACTGCCCCTACGAAAACGACAAGCGAAGAACGCCGAGCGCTGCAGAAGCAGCACCAGGAGCACCAGGAGCTGCTGTTGGAGCAGTGCCGTGCGGAGGTGGCGCGGCAGAAGAGCAAGAATCGATGCCTGCGTCAGGACAAGTAGGACTTGGAAAACGCGGTAACGGGGCTCAAGGCGCTGCTGGTTACCAACCAAGAGCACTTTGCGTGGGCGCAGACGGTAGAGGCAGACTTGCGCCACACACAGCGGTACGTCGTGGCGCTCAAGAGGCAGGTGCGTGCGCTGGGCGGCACCGTCTTTGAGACGGACGCATTCATGTGTGACGGGGAGGGGGAGGGGGAGGAGGATGATGACGATGATGGGGACAACTACATGCCAGCATACTTCCCTAGGGCAGCGGCACATCCGCATGAGTATACGGCAATAGCCATCCAGCAGCGGCGGGCGATGAAGCTCAGGCAGTGAAAGTGAAGGGAGTGGGAGCGGAAGGAGAAAGAAGGAGAGTGGAGGAGACGAAAACAGGAGAGGGGAGAGGACGAAAAGAACAGAAAGTAACAGGTGGGGTCCTGCACACATCTGAAAGATGCCGTCTGACGTGTGGACAACAAGGAATTCTCATAGCAAAGGAGGATATTGGCAGACTCGGTCGGCCTGGCTGTGACAGTGCGAGAGGAGGCGTGCTTTATGCGAGGCTGGGGGGGGGGGGGGGGGGGGGGGGGTTGGTCACGTTTGGCGCTGCGGCTACCTGGGGGGGGAATTATTAAGGGGTTTTTTGTTTTAAAAAA